>JAFVLL020006791.1:0-51243 GCA_021397915.2 Tor tambroides
TAAATATACTAAAATGTATTTGAAATACATTTATTTCATGCTAAGTATACTACAAATACATTTACATATTTATGTACTTAATAAAAAATACCCTGCAATTACACTTTTAGTACACTAAACTGGTATACCTGTTAAACTTGAACAACTAATTTTGTGCTTAATGCACTTTAATTGTGTGGAAGTAGTGCTGAAGTCCAACTAAAGATATAATGAAGTATATTTGATTGTGCTAAAGTGGAACTATTGCAAGTATACTTCAGGAACACTTTAAATATCTATGCATTTAAATAAGGATATTATTCAGAGATCATACAGTCCTCAACAATAGTGACATTAAAACACATTTTAGGCTTAATAATATGAAATATGCATTGTGCACAAGTAGTACTCCAAATAAAGTTTAATTATAATTTTATATCAGTAAGTCTCGAGTGATATGTCAGTAAATATGTATCTGAACTATACTTAGTATGAAATAAAGGTATTTTAAGTATATTACTTTTTTACTATGGTGTTCTGGAGTAAAATGGGGCATTGCCGTTTCTCCCATTCGTTTTGCCACGAGTGGTCTGTCTTTTCCTCTTATTACGGTCTCACGACTCCCACAGGGCAATGGCATTCTCATCAAGTCACATGAGAGTTCAGCTCTGGGCTTTGCTGTGACCCTTGCTGCAGTTTACTGTTAAATCACATTTACCATTACCAGACAACAGACATAATCTAACTAACAGGCACCCAATGAGATTTTGTCCATCGACACAGTACCGAATTTACCAGACTGCCACCAACCAAACAGAAGCAGAAAAAAGGCAAAATCTATAATACATTATCTTCAGGCTCACCTACGAATTCACCTTCGGCCAAATCCTCCTAAAATGAGAGTTTAGGTGAGGAATCGCTGTGGTGCACCATAAAACCTTTGGCAACAGAATGTTTTAAAGATATATATATATATATATATATATATATATATATACAGTGCCTTGCAGAAGTATTCAAACCCCTTCATTGTTTTCACGTTTTATGTTGCAGCCTTATGTTAAACTGCATTAAATTACTTTTTTCCCACATCAATCTACACTACACCATAACGGCAAAGCAAAAACAGAACTGTCACAACTTTGTAAATTTATAAAAAATCTGAAATAAGTACATTGCATAAGTATTCAAACTCTTAACTCAGTACTTAGCTGAAGCACTTTTATAGCCTCAAGTCATTTTTCTTTGATCCGACAAGCTTTGCTCATCAGCATTTGGCAATTATCTGCCATTCTTCTCCTCACCTTTTCACCTCTCAAGCTCTGTCGGGTTGGGTGGGGGCAGATTCACATTTTCAGGTTTCTCCAGAAATATTTGATTGGGTTCAAGGCCAGGCTGTGGCTGCACCACTCAAGGACATTCACAGAGTTGTCTATAAGCCACTCTTGCCGTGTGTTTAGGGTCATTGTCAGGGGCGGTTCTAGACCCTTTTTAGGTCGGCTTCAGCCCCCCTAAAAGTATAATCAGCTATCTGAACGATCAGACAAGTGCTGCTTCCTCAAGGGAGTTTATCATTCTCGCTCGTTTATCAATCTCAATGTGGTACACAGCGCTGTGATAGATCGTTAATGTGCACGCATACATTTAAATGAAGAGCGCACGTACTGAGAGGCACTGCAAGGACAGCACGCCAGTACCAAATCGCAGCCTCATGAAAATGCGTTTCAATGGCACGATTTTCTGTTTGGTGTGCTTATGATAGGCACCTTCCCTCACACCCCTAAACCTAACCATTGCGTCTCATGTGCACGCCAAAATCAGTTTCTGCGTATAACAGAAACAGAAAATCGTGCCATTGAAACACACTTTCATGAGATCGGGTCATTCACTTTTGCGTCTTCTTGAGCAAATAAGCAAATACACTAAATATTATGTCACAATGGCTGTCTTGACCGGTATTAAAGTAAACGCAGTCGGTTACGTCTTAAATAAACATAAACAGTTCAGAAAATATTTGGATGTTTGTCAGTATAATGGATCCATGCATTTCTTATATTAGGCTAATCATGTTAATCAAACAACAAAAGAAAAATATGAGAATCACTCGCTAAGTAACTTCTGTAAATTTAATAGGTAATTGTGTCTACTTTTACTTCATACAGTAATACAGTTTTCATAAGCACAGTAAAATACTGTTTATTTAGGTAATTTGTATCATTGTATCTAATGGTCTCCCTGAGGGCTAAGCCCCCCTAAAAATGAAATCCTAGAACCGCCCCTGGTCATTGTCCTGTTGGAAGGTAAACCTTCTGCCCAGTCTGAGGTTCTGAATGCTCTGGACTGGGTTTTCATTAAGGTTCTCTCTATATTTTGGTGCATTGAGCTTGTCTTCTACTCTGATGAGTCCTTCAGTCCCTGCCGCTGAAAAACAGCCCCACAGCATGAGTCTGCTACCAGCACACTTTACTTTTTGGGATGGTACTCTGCAGGTGATGAGCAGAGCTGGTTTCCTTCAAACATGATGCTTAGAATTGAGGTTCATCAGACCAGAGAATCTTGTTTCTCAGAGTCTGAGGGTCCTTTAGGTGCTTTTTTGCAAATTCCAAGTGGGTTTTTGTGTGTCTTCACTGAGGAGAAGATTGAGTCTGGCCACACTGACATAAAGCCCAGATCAGTGGAGTGTTGCAGTGATGTTTGTCCTTCTGTAGGTTCTCCCATCTGCATATATGATCATGGAGCTCAACTAGAGTGACCGTCAGCTTCTTGGTCACCAGTTTAGACAAGACCCTTCTCCATCTGTTGCTCAGTTTGGCCAGGAGGCGAGCTCTAGGAAGAGTCCTAGTTGTTTCAAACGTCTTCCATTATGGATAATGAAGGCTACATGCTTCTGTGAACCTTCACTGCAGCAGAATTTTTTCTGAACTCTTCCCCAGATATGCGGCTTGACGCAAACCTGTTTCTGAGCTCTACAGGCAGGTCTTTTGACCTCAGGGCTTGGTTTTTGCTCTGATATGCATTTTCAGCTGTTAGACATTTTATTAAGATGTGTGTGCCATTCCAAATCATACCCATTCAATGAATTTGTCACAGGTTAACTTCACTCAAAGTGTAGTAACATCTACAAGCAATATGAATGCTCCTGAGCTAAATTTCAACTGTCCGAGATAAGGGTTTGAATACTTATGCAATGGAATCATTTAAGTTTTTTATGTTTAATACATTTGCAAAGATGTTAAAAACCTGTTATTTGCTTTGTCATTATGGTGTGTGGAGTGTAGACTGTTGTGGAAAAAAAAGTTATTTAAAGCGGTTTAACATAAGGCTGCAACATAAAGTGTGAAAAAAATATATACAAGGCAAGGCACTGTATGTGTGTATATATATATATATATATATATATATATATATATATACACACACATACACACACTACTATTCAAATGTTTGGGGTCAGTAAGATTTTTTTTTAAGAAATTAATACTCTTATTCAGTAAGGATGCATTAAAATGAACAAAAGTGGCAGTAAAGACATTTATGATGTTACAAAAGATTTATATTTCAAATAAATGCTGTTCTTTTTATCTTTGTATTAATCAAAGAATTATATTTGGGGGGGGGGGATGATCACAGTTTCCACAAAAATATTAAGCAGCACAACTGTTTTTAACATTTATAATAATAAGAAATGTTTCTTGAGAATCAAATCAGCATATTAGAATGATTTCTGAAGGATCATGTGACACTGAAGACTGGAGTAATGATGCTGAAAATTCAGTTTAGCCATCAATGTAATATATTACATTTTAAATTATATTAAAAAATAGAAAAATTATTTTAAATTATAATATTACTGTTTTACTTTTGATCAAATAAATGCAGCTTGAGAGAGCATAACAGGCTCCTTTCAAAAACATTTTAAAATCTAATCAACAACAATGTTTTAAGTCATGTATATAAAATGATTTCCATCTAAATGTTAAATTAATAATGATTTTTTAATTGGTATTTTAATTGTTTTTATTGGTGTTAAGAGTGTTTACATTTAGCTGTTGCACAAAATTCACTCATTAGACAAGTAAAAAATGTTTTTTCTTGGAACTGTGCACAGTTTTGGTAAGATCAGTGGTTGGTTCAGGGTTAGACTCTGGGGTTTGATAATGAATTGTTTGGCGGTTGTATGATTACAACTCCTGCTGGTCTCAATGTTCTCCTACAGAGAGACACTTTGTAAATCTTTAGTACTGAGTTTTAAAAGATCCGGCCGCAGCAGGGAGCCTTCTAAGGGTTAACAAAGGAAAGTCGGTGAGAGAGAGTGAGTCTTTCGGTTTGATCTCTTGCCCCGTAGAGACGTGTGGAATTGTGGGATAGCTACAGCCTCTTTCCCACATTTGTATCTCCATGGTAACGCCCCACGGGGAGGTAGAAGGGTGGGGGTGAGCTAATCTCTAAGTCGATACCGAAGAATGTTCAACTCTAACTAAACTCTAAGAGTGGGGAGAGTTAATCTATTCTCTCTTCCAACTCAATGAGTTGTGTGTGTATGTGCATGTGTGTGCTTGTGTGTGTGCGCTCTGTTAAAACCAAGTACTTTGCTGGTTACATGGTGTCTTCTTCCATCTGTTAATCTTCCATGAAGCTGCATACAGAAATAATTCAATATATATTCAAAAGGGTGTTAATTCATTATTTATAGGGGATATTTATATTTGTTGCATTGAAGTATATTAGGTCTGTATAGTCCCTGTCAAATGTGCATTTTGCAAATATCTATACTATTATTTTATAAACTTTTATTTATACTTGACTATACTCCAAAGCATAATAATATCTTACTTTTTACACCAATACATTTTAGAGAAACATATCATTCCTTGATATTTTGAACTGAACCGAGACCCGTCCGATTCTTTTGAGCTGATACTTTTCAATGAAACTGTTGAATTGGTTAACAGAGCGCACTGAGGATTTTATTCTCGAATTGCACTGAACCAATTGCACCTTTTCTTTATTTAACAACTGGTTCATTGATCCAGTTGCAGCATTCAGGTAGCCACTCACTGAATTTGTCTTGTCTGACTCAAAATGAGCCAAGAACTGGGAGTAATATGGTCCTAAAGCTTGAGTGTAGAGGACTTGACTGATGGCACAAAAAGTTACTTATTCCAATCTTTTTCTGAAGTTGTATACTAGAAGGCTGCTATAAAAATAAACCAAAAATGAAAATTCTGTCAGTTTCTTTATTTCTTCTGCAAAAGACAAAAGAAGGTATTTTGAAGAATGCTAATCAAACAGTGTTTTAGAGTCCATACAGAGGATTGTCAATGGTAACCAAAACTGACATATCTCAAAATTCTCTTTTATGTTCCACAGAAGAAAGAAATACAGATTTGGCATGACGCAAGGATGAGTAACTTATGATTTTAAAAGATTTTATTTTTTTATCATTTAACGTTATTTTTTGGACAAATTATCCCTTTAAAGGGATAGTTCACCGAAAAAGGAAAATTCTGTCATTAATTACTCACTCTCATGCTGTTCCAAACCCGTAAGACATCTTAAGTTCATCTTCGGAACACAAATTAAAATATTTTCAATGAAATCCGAGAGCTTTCTGACCCTGCGTAGACAGCAACGGAATTACCTTGTTCAAGGCCCGGAAAGGTAGTAAGGACATCGATAAAATAGTCCATGTGACATCAGTGCTTCAACCGTAATTTTATGAAGCTACAAGAATACTTTTTGTGCGCAAAGAAAACAAAAATAACGACTTTACTCAGTTTCTTCTCTTCCGTGTCAGTCTTCAATGCGCATTCATGACAGTACCACGAGATGCATGTGTGTGCATGGACTATTTTAAAGATGTCTTTACTACCTTTCTGGGCCTTGAACATGTCAGTTGCATTGCTGTCTATGAAGGCTCAGAAACATCTCGGATTTCATCAAAAATGTCTTAATTTGTGTTCCGAAGATGAACAAAGGTCTTACGGATTTGGAACGACATGAGCGTGTGTAATTAATGACAGAATTTTCCTTTTTGGGTGAACTATACCTTTAAGCTCATTGTATAAAATTTGAATGCTAAAATTGAAAGTGTAAACTAGTGTTGCTTTCGTCAACGAAAATTATGACTAAATATCGTCGTCAACGAACCTTTATCACGTGACGAAAACGAGACGAGACGAGACGTAAATGCTGGTCATGTGACGATGACTATAATTAAATGTATAATGCAATATTGTTGACGAATAAAAACGAGACTAAATGTGCTTTACAAAATAAAAACTAAGCTAAAATGTCTCCTCATTTTCGTTGACGAAAACGAGACGAAACGAAATGTTATAACGTTATTTCGTCTCATTTAGTTGCATTATTATTATTATTATTATTTTGCAGTATTTCTGTTTCCTGTGTCTCAGACGCAGGCGACTTCACCTCCTCAAGCCCCACTCGCGGCATTATTTAGAAGACGACAACAAACAAAGTACCGATGGCCGGCCGGCCAGCCAGCCGGGGTTTGTCTTTGGGAGAAAATGTATACGTGTGTACTTCTAACATGTCTGGTTGGTAAAATAAATATTGTAAATTCAAATCAGAGCGTCTTCCGTGTCTGGAATGGATGTATTCTTGAGTCTATAAGGTAACAATAATATAATAAGATGACCTTGTTTGAAATGGGTTTGGCTAAAAGAAAATTTGTCATTTCATACTACTAGGTATTTATACTATATTGACTGGTTTAAATAGAACTGCATTACTAAAAAGAGACTAAAATACAATTTTCATTGACTAAAACTAGACTAAATGTCATCAGTTTTCGTCGACTAAAACTAGACGAAAATAGTCATGGATAATTCTGACTAAATAAGACTAAAATGCTCAGACTTTTAGTTGACTAAAACTTGACTAGACTAAAAGGAGTATGAACATGACTAAAACTAATAAAAACTAAAATGACAGCTTCACACAAAGACTAGACTAAAACTAAAATTAAAACAGGCTGCCAAAAACAACACTAGTGTAAACTTTTAATAGTGTAGGTTTGTTAATAAAATGTAATATTAGCAGATCATGCATATTTAATGTCTGCATCTGTTAATTATTTATTGAGTGCTGGCTAATTGATCATTTGTACTTTTATTTAGACCTTGTACTTTTACTGGTGTAATATTTCATTAGAGTATCTGTACTTTAACTCTTTTAACTCTAAATATTAATTGCCAATATGCATGTTTTCCTCAGTTCTACTCAATTTCGAGGCTCCACTCTTACCTCAGAAGACAGGCTATACTCAGATTAAAGGACTGTCACAACGTCTTTGAGTTCTAGGGGCAACAGTATCAAAGTTGTGGTGACAGGGAGAGAGAGAGAGAAAAGGATGAGGTGTGGAAGCCGCACGAAAAGACAGTTTGGAAGCGCTTTTACACTGCAAAGAGAAATAGCTAAGGGATTTCTTTATTTTCTTTTTTGGGCTTTTGCTTTTATAGTGCAGAGCAGTTTGAAGAGTAAAGTGGAGAACGAAACTGAGGCTGGCCAGATTTGAACCTGCATCCCTTTGAGCACCACAGGTCTTTATGCATGCTCTAACCTCATTCTTTCCTACTTTTCTCCAGTTTTCATATTAACATTTCATGACAAGAAGTCATGACTTCATCGAAATCTACAGTTCTAAAAGAAAACCTAGTTTTCTATGCATAATTCATACCAGGAATTACCAAATTTCCGAAGCACGGGACAATCCTGTGATTTCACTTTTGTCTTTACCAGACTGTCCTGCATTTTGGAAATTCACATCCAGACAGTACAGGACTCGATTGTGACTGAAAAGAGACGTCTACAAATGTATTTAGGAGCATGTGTGCAAATAATTCTTAAACTAAATTTCATTAGTTTAATGACATTTCAGTTCATAAAAAGTCTTTTATATCTTAAGTGGTATAACAAACATATGAATTATCATTTTATAGGGAAGGAAAAACAGCCATCACAATGCAGGCTAATGTGATTATTAAACTTAAAAACTCTATGATTTAATTAAATATGAGCGATGCATTATGAAAGTACTCATGGTTTCAATATAGTTCGAAATCAGTGAATGCCATGCATTTCTGCCAGTAGATTGCTTATGATCTACTGTTGATGAATTATGACTTCTTTTTCTGGTTATATTGATATTTTGGTAACACAATAATCTGTACCTGCATTTATTTCAAAGTAAACTCTTGTAGCTTTTTTGTCTACAACCATTATTTAACACGTTACTTAATTTATAAATATATTAAGGAAAAACACAGTATTTGATTTATTTTCAGTGCTCCCAGAAAGTTTTTAACATGCTCTTTTTTTTACCTTGTAGGCTTGTACGAATGCAAGCACAAAACACAGGGCAGCTCTGGCAGCGTGAATGAACAAAATCCCGCAACAGTTGCCGCGACAACTTCTTTGTGTGAAAGAGGCTTGTATCATGAGCATATACACCCGCGGTGCCACAGCTCCAACACGCTGGGTCCTCTATTAGATTACCGTTCATTGTATCTCCCTTTATGGTGAATGCATTGAGTGGGTGTGAAAATCATGAGGACATCTCTCCAGCATTCAAACTCTAAAAAATAATCTGATGAATTTATTTATGAAAGATGAAATGCTGGTCAACTAGAATGAGTGAAGAAAAGCAAGGTCAACATCTCAGACGTTCTGCCATTTACTGAAAATGAAGCCATCATGAAGGCTTTTGGGAAAAGATTGTGTCAGGATCTGAAACTGCTGCTCTGAATGATGTTCACTCTGAAAACAGACAGGCGTGCAAACTTTGACCCTCCCTAATAAACCCGTAAAGGTTTCTTCTTGTGTTGCTCATAGGGGAGGTCTCAAATGTAGTGTATGTCAGCTCTGAAAATCTGGCGCTTTGAATGTGTGGGTTTTAGACCACAAACAGCCTGTATCGCTTCCCACAAACACAACCAATCAGAAATGAGTGACATTTAAATTCCCTGAGCATAAGGCAACTGAAAATACTGAGAGAGGAATAGACCACAGCAGGAGCAGGCAAGTAACCCGACATGACTCCAGAGCTGGGACTGTGTGTGTGTGTGAGTGCGCAGGGACTCGTGTCAGCAGAGGGGCTGGCTGATGGAACGTCAGAGGCTGCAGATGAAGGGATGAGAAATGACGATGAGCCGAGCTTGGCTGTGTGACACTGGTCGAAAGCGTGTGAGGGAGATGTGAGCTCTGTAGATCAGATTAATCTTTACTCAGATGAGACGAAAGGGAAAAGCATCAAGGCTGGGTATTTCTTTCCTGATAAGTTTGTTGCTGCTGTCCGCTGGGTACAAAGATTGAGGGGCTACAAATTCAGTTCAGACTTTATGTAGCACCTTTTGTGCAAACAGTGCAGTATGATGCTGTATGCTGGTAAATACATAAATAAATACACAAGTAAATCAGTTATGTATTAAAAGAATCATAAAGTAAGTAAAATGGGTGGAAAGAACAACTTAGGCTGGCATGAATCATTCACTAGTTCCCGGCTAGTTTATACAGTTACTGGTGGTTTGGTGTGGTCTAGCAGTTCTGTTGTTTTAGTCTTTTGTTGAAAACGTCCTTTATTATTTCTATATCAATATTATAATGTTCATTATTTTCATTTAAAAGTTCATTTTATAATAATAGTCAATATTTCATTATAACCATAAATTCTATTCAGCTGTTTTTTAGACTGATCAATGTATTTTTCTTGTCAACAGAAGTTTTACAATTAACTTTTTTTAATAATTAATTTTATAAAATTTGATGAAAATGAAATTATTTAAATTATCTTTAAAAAAAAATGTAAAAAGAATATTCTAAATCACTTAATTATAATAATTATACATCATTTTTTGTCTTTGCCAGCAAGTTCGCTCTGGTTAAGTGGCCTCTGATGTAGCCAGATGAACAAAGACAGATATTGTGGATGTGGTGTGGTTTATTATAAATAAGTCAACATCCATGTAAAAAATGGGGGTAATAGTGTGTCTAAAGGGATTGTTTGGCAGAAACTAAATCGCGGTGTGTATTAATCACACGCTGGCTGGTGTGGATAGGGGCAGAGCCCATCAGTAGCGATTTACACCCCCAATTCCAGGGTGTAGAGTTTGGTACTTCTAAAGCAGACTTGAGTGCTTGTAATCAGAGCACACTGCCAGCAGTACACCTTTACTGCGCCCCTCCTCTCACACCTGCTCCAGTCAGGAGCCTGACTACAAGGCGGTGACCAAAAGGATGGGGCGGCGCTGACATAAGGGGAGGCGGTAGCTCTGTGACACTGATTAAATGGGTTAAGAAGCTTTTGAGGAGACCAGCACATAATCATCCACTGGGACTAGCATCCAGAATACTGCTGATTTTTAGCAGGTTAAGGAAATGTTGGCAAACTCCATGCATTTAGACTTTCTTGTGCTGTTTTTGTATTGTATGCAATTCAGAATTGAAATGACAATGTCTTAAATTCAAATTCCAAATGGGGACAGTAGTAGAAAGGATCAAATGACACAGTATAACAATTAACTGAATTAAAGCAGGTACAGTTAGAATTAATTAATGTTTGAAGGTTTATAGGCCTAATAGAGAGAGAATAGCTAGACAGAAGAAAAAAGATATATGTATAAACACAATCTCTCTCTCTCTCTCTCTCTCTCTCTATATATATATATATATATATGTGTGTGTGTGTGTGTGTGTGTGTGTATGAATATGAGACAAAACTACAGAATGTCACATTTTATTATTGGGTGATTCAACACATAGATGTTTTACCAGCTAAGAAGTTCAGCACTTTTAGAGTTTCATCCCTCTATCTGATGTGAGCATAAGTATTGGAACAGTTGCCTCACAGGCCTTTCTAAGTGATCAGCTGTGTCCTGTTGCATTAATTCTTCAGATATTAAAAGCAGGGAATGTGTCGTATCAGTTATATCCATTACTTCTGCATTCTGAATCTTGCATTCGATGATGACACACACAAACCAGGATGAAGATGAGGGAGCTGACTTTGAGAGAAAAGCAAGCAATTTGGATGCTAAAAGAAAAGAGGAAGTCAATTAGAGCTATAGCAAAAACAAAGGGCATGGAGAAATCAAGAGTTTGGAAACCACCAGCGACACCAGCAACCAACAACGACCTGATCGGCTGAGAAAACAACAGTAGTTGATGACAGACAAATCATAAAAGCTGTGAAAATGAACCCTAAAAGACGTGTCTGTAAAATCACCAACAACTTCCAGAAAGCTGGGGTGATGCTCTGACAATCTACTGTCCTCAGGAGACTTTGACACAGAATTACAGATGCTGCACAGCAAGATATAAACCTCTGACCAGCACCAAAAATAGAAAGGCAAGATTAGAGTTTGCAAAAAGCACAAAGGTGAGCCAGAGGAGTTTTGGAACTGTGTTTATGGTCCGATGAGACAAAGATGAACCTTTATCTAAGTGATGGGAAAGCAAAAATGTGGAGAAAAAAAGGGAACTGCAATGATCCCAAGCATACAGCCTCATCTGTAAAGCATGGTGGAGGTGGTGTCATGGCATGGGCATGCATGGCTGTCTCTGGAACAGGCCCTCTCAACTTTACTGATGACTTAATGTATGATGACAGTAGCAGAATGAATTTGGAAGGGTACAAAACCATCTTGCCTACCAATATTCAAGAAAATGCCACCAGATTCATTGGGAAGTGCTTCATATTGCATCAGGACAATGACCCAAAACACCCGGCCAGTTCAGTCAAGGAATTTATAAGGGCAAAGAAATGGAAAGTCTTAGATTGCCCAAGTCAATCTCCAGATTTAAATCCAATTGAACATGAATTTCACCAGCTGAAGAGGAGAGTAAAGGCAGAAACTCCCCAAAACAAGCAACAATTGGAATTGGCTGCATTAAAGGCTGGGAAAAGTATTTCAAAGGATGAGACCAAGAGTCTGGTGATGTCTATGGGTCACAGACTCACTGCTGTGATTGTGCGCAAGGGATCTGCAACTAAATAATAGCTTTTAATCTTTTATATCTGCCTTATGTTCAACTGTCCCAATACTTATGCTCACATCAATGAGTGGGATGAACTCTAAAAGTGCTGTTATTTTTATTTGGTAAAACATGTATGTGTTGAAACGGCTAATAATAAAATGTGACATTCTGTAGTTTTGTCTCATATTCATCTTTTAATCATATTTGCAAATGTCTTGACTCCACCGCCAACAAAGCAATTTTGTCTTTACTGTTCCAATACTTTTGAAGGGCACTGTGTGTATATATATATATATATATATATATATATATATACATAGATAGATAGATAGATAGATAGATATAGATATATAGATAGATAGAAGTAACTTCATTTGGACATAATTTATACCTTCTGGAAACAGTAACATTTCAGTTCTGAAATGACATTTAAATGAACAGATACAATGCCATGTGAATCACAGCAAAAACAGACAAGCACCCCAATGGAATAATGACATCATTATTTAGTAGAGCCACCTTTTGCTGAAATACAGTAACAGCCTGCAGATGCTTCTTATAGCCAATGATAAGTCACTGAATTCTGGCTGTAAGTATTTTGGACCATTCTTCCTTGCAAAATTTTTCCAGTTCAGTCAGATTTGATGGCTGCTGAGTGTGGACAGACTGCTTTAAATCAATCCATAGATTTTTGATTATGTTCAAGAGTGGGGACTGGGATGGCTATTCTAGAACATTGTATCTGTGCATGAATTCCTTGGAAGATTTGGAACAATGCTTTGGGCCATTGAAACAACCAACTCCGTAACTACAACCTCTTGACTGATTCTTGTACATTGTTCTTGAGAATCTGTTGATACTGGGTGGAATCCATGCGACACTCAACTCTGACAAGGTTTCCAGTACCTGTGCTTGCCACACAGCCCCATAGCATGATGGACCCTCCACCAAATTTCACAGTAGGGAGCACGTTCTTCTCCTGGAATGCTGTGTTCTTTTTCTGCCATGCAAAGCACAAATAGCTCTTAGTCTTAGTTTCATAATTTCAAAATAATTCAGGCTTGTCCAGATGAGTCTTTGCATACCTCAGATGACTCTGCTTGTTGGCAGTATGCAGAGAAGGCTTTTTCCACATCACCCTTTCAGTGAACTGTCCCTTGTGCAAAGTGTGCTGGACTGTGAAACAACGTACAATGACATTATCACCGTGCTCTTTGGAGGTGGTCTGTGGTTTGTCTTTGACCATTCTAACCATTCTTCGCCTTTGCCTTTCAGATATTTTCTTGTCCTACAACATCTTTCCTTCACAAGGATTGTTCTTGTGGCCTACCATTTTCTAACTATATTT
Organism: Tor tambroides; assembly: GCA_021397915.2. Taxonomy (NCBI): domain Eukaryota; kingdom Metazoa; phylum Chordata; class Actinopteri; order Cypriniformes; family Cyprinidae; genus Tor; species Tor tambroides. The sequence continues at coordinate 13,325 of JAFVLL020006791.1, forward strand.
CTGACTGCAGAGACAGAGGCTTTCAACCTTAGTGATTACTTTTAGTATCCTTCTCCTAATTCATATCGACAAATTATCCTAGTTTTTAGGTCATTAGGGAGTTATTTTGAGGTTTCCATTTTGCTACTCTCCCCGTAGAGATCAAGGAGAGGCAGAGCTAGCAATTATCTACCTTAAATATCCTTTTCATGGTCATTGCACCTGTGTTTGCAGTGTTAAGGTTCATTGAGTCAATCAAAACAATTTTGTTGCAATCAGTCAGCATTAAGTGACTACAAGTATTCAAATCCACACAACTGAGAGGGTGCCCAAACTTTTGCACAGCCTATTTTTCACTTCCGATTTTATTTCACACAGCTCAATGCTGCTACACTAAAAATTTCTGTCTGAAAAACATCACATTATCCAGCTTATATATCAGTGGTGTCCGGTGGTGTTCTGAAATGAGGAGGCAAGTCCTCATTTTTGTTTTTTGTTTGTTTTGTTTTGTTTTAGATCAAATGTAAATATATGTCCCAGTCACATTTTCTTAAAAAAGAAAAGAAAAAATTATATTTTACATTTTTAAACAATTTAAAATTTTATAATGCAATCAATATTCTATTTATTAAAGCCATGCATGAATCTCATAAAGTTAGTGTTTTTAAGCATTTTACATTTATTCCAAAATAATAACTCAAGGCAGTATCAATTTAAATAACATTTTATTTGCAAACTTCTGTTCAGCTATTCTTTTTATAGTTAACATTTAACTATTTTTGAATTTCTCGAAACATCAGTCATCAAAGCTCGATAAATACTGGTCACAGACACAGAGATTTACTTTACATTTCACCAAGCTGATTACTCGCTAAAAACAATGAGTTGTTTACTTACTTTTTAAATTAGTCTTCCCATTAACGCCATTATACTGTTCATTCAGACAGATTTGTGAATCTGCACAAACACAAGAGGCTGCTGAGTGTGGACAATCATAACCAGTCATTGCCACCTCTAATGTGAATTGTTCCATAGTTGGGGACTGTGCATCCTCATAACTGTTCTGTTCTGACTGTTAGAACAGGTTTAGAAGACCACAGAGACCTGTTTGTATAACAAACTTCACTAGCTTATTAGATATGGATTGAGCTGCAAACACATTAAGGGATCTGAACACCAGCAAACCAAAATCAATTTTAACATTTACTAGTGTCCAATCAAGGGACTTCAAGGCATGTGTAATGCGATAAAGCTGGAACATTCTGGTCCCTTTCTCGGGAAGGCCAGATGATACAGGCACGGCAAAAGTCCAGCGTGTAGAGCGACTGAAGCAGTGACAAGATGTAATGTATTCTGAGGGGAGGAAGAGCTAAATAAATGCTTTATGGGATTTACTTTAAATTTCACGCTTTGCGACGTCCACCGCTCCTGCCGCTGCTTTCTGTTCATCCCTTTTGTTCACATGGAGATTTTATGCACGAAATAATGTTAATGAGAGAAGGAGGGAGCGAGGTTTCAGAACTTCCTCTCTCTTTCTCTCTGTCCCTTTCGTTCCCTCTCTTCTAATTGCAATGCATACACATTAAGTGATCCATATTTTCAGACTTACTTACTCTCTCTCTCTCTCTCTCTCGCTCGCTCTCTTTTTATCTCTTTTTCACCTAATTGCATGCACACATTAACATATATTTCCATTCCGGCTAAAAGCAGTGGCTTTGTCTGCTGCCGAATTTCAAGAGAATGTTCCTGCATGTTTATGACTGATGGAGACATGGGACATTTATGAACAGAAAATGACATTTTGTTCATACTGGAAACAGAATGTAAATGGGGAACTGATGTTACAAACTGTGTGTGTGTGCGAGAAAGAGTTTTGGCATTATTTATTGACATGGAATGAAGGGAGCCTTATGAAATCCAGCATATTCTCTGCCATCTCACGATCAGGGATTAGCCAAGTCTGCATGGGCAGGCATACACACACACACGCGCACACACACACACACACTCTATCTCTGTCACACACTCACAAAAATGCAATCACTTAAACTCCAAGTCAGGCAAATACCTCATATGCATGCAAACACACGTTAAATTAATTAACTCTAGTAATTAGTCATCCCCATTTAAGGTATGACATTACAGAGAGCGAGAGAGAGAGCCATCGACTGTGGAAGCAGAAGTCAACTCGCAGACAATCGGTCGCCATGGGAACCACTGATGCGCCCGACAGGGGGTCACACATGATCAGGTCAGCCCAGAGCCCCCTTATCGACTTGTGCTGTTTACAGATTTCACTTTGTTTCTCGGTCTCACATCCGTGCGACGGGGGGCCTCAATGTTTTTATAGGAAAGAAATGACATTGTCCTCTAAAAGCTGACAAGCCTTTGATTTTCTGACTCCCATTCTTTGTGGTCTCTCCTGATGAAATGTCTTGCGGTGTGATGTGGCGCTCTGAACTAGGACCAGCTTTTTCGGTCTAAATATTATCAGAGAAAGCACATGGCCGCTCTTAGACCGGTGGACACGGGCAGCCAGTGAACGCACTGCTGCATTGTGGGCGGAAAGAGAAACGTGCCATTTCCATTATTGAGGCTGAGGTATTGAACAGGCAAGAAAAGACCACACTCACACTACACACAAAGTTTGCTGAAGATGTGATAAAGAATGAAAGAGAAAGGAAAAAAGAAAACCATAAGAGGGACACGCCATGTCTGTAGTGGGAATGAAACGTGGCATTCGTGAAAACATTGGTGTTATTTTGGTCCCTCTAGTCCTCTCTTACAAGATTGTTTAGTTTATTTTTTCTTTTGTGTTGCAAAGGTGTTTTTGTTTAATCCTCCTGGATGTATTTCTTCTTTAAAAAGTATGTAAATATGTGTATGTCTAGCATGAGAATCAACATTTATTTCCCGTGTAGTTTGCTCGATATACTGACACTTCCAATTCACTAACTGGTAGGTAACTAGAACAATAATGAAATGAAGTTAACAGTGAAACTATTTGCGCAACAAACCAATGTGTTTATGATTACGATAATTACCAGTTCGCACTATCAAGGAACATAACGGATTGTTTTTAGGGATGCACCGAATAATTAATTTCAAGATTTCTATAGATATCACAATATATAATTATTGTGAATTTTTGAGGCCACAATAATCGTGTAGTGAACAATCTGATATCGTGACAGCCCTAGTTTGTAGTTTTCCAGTTCAAATTCAAGAAATCTAAAATTAATACAATCATTTATACAAAAAGTATTTTAAAATATATTCATTTTCGGTTTTCAGCCAAGTGCATCCTGAGTTTTTGGTTTCAGTTTCAGCCCTGAATTTTCATTTCGATGCATCTATAACTATTTTTGCATAGCTAAAATAACTGGAAACGGCTCACAATGAAAGCCTCCCACATTTAAGGTAAAATGCCCGCTTTTACATTAAAAATAACGTAAAAATTACAGTGGTATGATATCATTTCCTAAATTTCAGTACCTGTTATACAACACAGTTCTCAGTGTGATGTGAAACGTGGAAAATGTTGACAAAAGATTAATTTGTCAACACAAGGCCACTGAAGAGATTTCATTTAATGAGATATTTATTATTAATCCACGTAAATGTCAGTGTTGAAAATGCCCTTTTTTCCTCAGCGGATCACGTACTTAACTGCAGCGTCGCGAGCACAGGCGCTCGGTGTACGCTCAGGGACTCTGCGTCTGACAGCCGCAGCTCGTTTTTCCTACAAAGGGCTACAGAGAACAAGCTCTGAACTTTAATAAGACTAAATGAGCTTCCAAACACAGAGATAAAGAGGAGTTTATCCCTGCTGTGTAGAAATCTGATGGTCTAAATGTATTCATCACTGTATACAAGACAGAATATGATGAAGACAAAATCCATGATGGAGGACTATGGATTAGTTAAATATATTAATAGAGTTTGATCGGTTCATGAGTCATAATTAGGACTATGCTACATAATTACAAAGTCTACAAAGCTTTTATTCTGTCTATTTGACAAATCTGAACCAATCAAGTATTTTGTAACAGAATAAGTTAGACAAGATTACGTAACTCAGGTGTACACAGCAGGTGTAGGTAATAATACTAACACTACTACTACTACTACTACTACTAATAATAATAATATAATTTCTTTATTATTACTGTTGTTGTTTTTATAACAATACATTTTTATATTATATATTTTATTGGATTATTTATGATTATTTGAATGATCAATGAATTCATAAATTTAAAATTATTAAATATAATATTAATAGTAATTGTTATTACTGTGGCTGTTGTTTTATATAGAGTTAGCCAGGAATATGTATAATTTTTATATACACTTATGAGCAATAATTTTGTTATTTTGTCCTGTTTTTTTGTTTAAGGCAGGGGTTTTCTAACTAAGGTACATAGAAAGATGTCAAGGAAAAATTATGTAAAAATCTAATAACAATAATAATTTGAAGTTTAAGAACTAGTCAGAAACCATGAAACTAATTTACTCTATTCACAACATTAATAGAAAGTAGTACTTTCCTAATACATTTAAATATTGTCTTTATACATGAACTATGTCTTTTAAATTTTATGAAGGGGTCCCAAGGGGGATCATAATATTTAGGGATCTATGGCCTTAAAAACTTTGACTGATTTAGCATTGATACCTAGGTGCCAGAGGCTTATATCTTTCTAAAGCAAACATTTTGATATTGATTCAGTTCTATTCCAGTGCAAATACAAGTGTAGTCAGACTTTTGGCCTGCGGCATGAAGTCTAGTCCTCACCGCAGCTTTGTCTGACCAAGTACTGCCCAATTAGTAAGCAAGAGATCATTTGACTGACATTAAAAATCAATCCATCAATCACAGTTTTTTTACATGTTGTTTAGGCAAGTTTATCTGAAATGAATTATACCACTTGCAATTTTTGTATGCAATATGCAACAGGCGGTCATTGAACAGACTGTGGACGATCTGTGGCCATGCCGTCTTATGTAAGCCCAACTTTTGTGCTATATTTGTTGTTTAAGTTATCTTTCAGTGTAAGCAAATCTTACCAGAATTTCACTGGTTTGCCTCTTATGGCCTTATCTTGTCTTGAGATGCTGGTCTTCCAGTTTCTTTCTTGCTTTCTATCTATCTGTGGGGCCGTTGATTTATTGATCATCCACGCAGGAACAGACAAGCCTACAAAGAATATGTCGAACAAATGATTCTAAAGAAACGGTGGACAGAAGTGATTCACAGCAACGATTCCTAGCAGATGCTTCATAGAAGGTGAATTAAAGAAAGCGATTCATTACAAGTGTCATTCGAACTACTCTAAACACTGTCATTCACAGGAGGTAAGCTGCATCCATGGCAACAAACTCTGAAATCTGTGTTTGGTCCTTTCGTTCTACTCGGAAAGACGCGGTGTCCCTGTGGCACCCCCGTGTCTCATTTGTACAGCTGGATAAACAAATTACTCCAAGCCAATTAGCACAAGCTGTTAACACTAGTGTTTCAAGGCCCTTTTACATTAAGTGTATCGCAGTTAAAACTTATTTTAATAAATGCTATAAATGCAACATCAGTGGCTTAAATAGATTTTTTTTAACAGACAAAAAAAAAAACTATCAGTGCATAATAACTACTTATTTGGGAAAAGGCTGGGTGGGGTGCAGGAACCTGAACAACTCTCCCGAGTGGCTGTAAAGCATGAATGCAGACAGTCTGTGGTTTAAGAATGATGCTCTTGTGGTATTTGTTGCAAAGATGTAATTACTACTAAGGGTGTAGACATGATTATGAACTGGACGAGGGAATACGTCACCTCATACATGTTTGACCATACGAGATTTACTGGAAAATAGACCTAAGTCAGGATAGCTCCATATTTAATTTATGACAGGAATTACAGTGCGTTCAATGGATTGTACTGTCGTTTACCAGAATGCTGAATATTCAGGTGACCAGAGACTTTCAAAGGACAAAAAAGTTTGAAAGATGTGAGTTCAATAAATTACATGATCTAGGACCTTTATACAGTGTGTTCCAGTGTAAAGACTGTAAATCTACCCCTCACAGCCTCGTTTTCATCTGTTAACTTTAATACAGCGTCTAACCTTTAAAGGAATAATTCACCCAAAAATGAAAATGCTGAATCAGACATTAACTTGTTCATCCTGCTCTTTGCCATGAAATATTTATATAATGTATATTTATATATTTTTTACGTAAACTAACCTGAATAACATATTATTCAGCAGCCAGTCTTAACTGTCACATGATGCTTCAGAAAACACTTTAATATACTGATTTGATCTTCAAAAAACATTATTAATGTTTAAAACTTGTGGAAACGGTGATACATTCGTTGCTCAATATAAAGTGACAGCATTTATTTGTAGTAGAAATCTTTTGTAGCATTATAAACGTTTTACCGTCACATCTTATCCTCATATACTTCTGCTTAGCAAGGATGCATTAAATTGATCAAAAGTGACAGTAAATCAGTATTATATATCAATTATATACACCTTTTTTGGCATCTCTGATGTTGATGTCAAACTTGTAGTTAACACCAAGCTATTATTTGACATCAGAAGAGCTTGAATATAATGCTAATATAAAATTGTCTACCTCTATAGTGCTTTTGTCATTATGTGAACCAGTCTACAAACACTGTGGGAAAAAAAATCCATTTGTGTCCAATGTAAAACTGAAAATGAAAAGTAAATGAAAATGTAATGAGTACATGATGACAGACTTTTTTTTATTAATTTCATTGGGACATTTTAAATTTTAGTTTTAGCTAACGCAATCCAAATTTAATACTGCAGTGACATTTAAACCACAGAACAAGACTGGAGTGACGTCGCTATAGACCTTAATCTGGTTAGACACCATATTGAATTTAACAAGGATGAAAACAAGGCTGTGAGGGATGGACTGTACAGTCTTTTCAATGTCACGCACCTTAGAAAGGTCCTAGATCGTGCTCAGAACTTTCAAAACTATTTTAAGGAGTTTTTGTCCACTTTCAGAAAGGCCATTGGTCAGCTGAACATTCGGCATGTTGTTAAATGACGGCACAAACCAATGAACGCATTGTACTTCTGTGCCTCAAAGCCTCAATTTCATTCCAATCAAAAATTATATAGAGCTACCTTGACTAAAGTCATGACATGCTGTAAATTGAATCACTGATGTCAATCAAAACATTCCAACTCACACATATCATTATATTCATTTTCATACTTGCAATGTCTACTAAACTGTAGCTCAATGCCAAAAGCAGTTAGTAAAGAGAGACAGCTCTGAACAGCACAGGGCTGCGAGAATACATTACAAAAGGGAAACATTTTTGTGGTAAACAGCCTCTGTTAAACTTTAGAGCATATTTCATTTTGTAAGTCTCAAATCGTCTTTTGAAAATGAAGACATAATGTTCATGCTCAAAGTTTTACCTGTTCCTGTGAAACAGAAGAGTGAACACTGCAGTGTACCCCTTCTTTCTTGCTCTTTCTGAGCTGCATGTTTTATGTAGTGTGTTTGGTTGAGTGAGATAAGGCACAAAACACATTAACACCTGCATTCAAGACACACACTGCCACACACACATACGCACACGGAGATGGATGATGGGGGAGATTGGGTTTCTGGGCCAGTGAGCAGGAAGCAGAATGCAAGAGTGTGACTGCAGTTCTGTCACAGCAGGTCATTTGGGTACTAATGACTGTGTGTGTGTGAGTGAGTGTGTGTGACTTGCATAAACCCTATAGGTGTGATTGAGACACACACACCGGCTGCAAATTCAATTTGAAACCCCCTATTTTTATATAAAAGAGTGAAGAGGCGCCGATAGAGAAAGTGGCAGGGAAAGAGAGACTTTTGTTTAGTGCTGTTGAACCAAAGCTCTCACCTGATAATACAGGTTTCTTGTCTTGTCGTCTGCCTGCGCTTAAATAAGATATCATCAGTGCGGTATGGTAACGGATGTCACCGGAATCAATGATGTGCTCAGAGTGAGACCCGAGTCTCTGCTCGTTCAGGTGTTTCTTCGTGCCTTTAAGACAACCGGTTTCTGTACTGACGTTGTCTGAGTGTGTGACAGAAACAGTGAGAGCGCCTGGTACACTAAACAGCCGAGTGGAGAGAAATGTGCTGTGGCGCGCCAGGCTGAGAGAAAGTACAACAGTGCACCCATGTGGCGAGATGTGCGCTACTACAACCACTGTCACCTCACACCTGCAACGAGCAAAGAAGCCCGATTTTTTTTTTTTTTTTTTTTCATTTTCTTTTCTTTTTTTTCATGCAGGCAGGTTATAAAGGTTTCAACTTTTATAATTTACCATATGTGATCCTGGACCACAAAACCAGTCATAAGGGTCGATTTTTTTGAAACTGAGATTTATACATTATCTGAAAGCTGAATGAATAAGCTTTCCGTTGATGAATGGTTTGTTAGGATAGGACAATATTTGGCCAAGATACAACCATTAGAAAATCTGGAATCTGAGGGTGCAAAAAAAAAAATCTAAATATTGAGAAAATTGTCTTTAAAGTTGTCCAAATGAAGTTCTTAGCGATGCATATTACTAATCAAAAATTAAGTTTTGATATATTTACGGTAGGAAATTTACAAAATATTTTCAAGGAACATGACCTTTACTTTATATCTTAATGATTTTAGCATAAAAGAAAAATCGATCATTTTGACCCAATACAATGTATTTTTGGCTATTGCTACAAATATACCCGTGCTACTTAAGACTGGTTTTGTGGTCCAGGGTCACATATTTCAAGTAAATCAAATTTAATAGCAAATTTTGTCTTTTTTTATTAGTTTTGGAGTCATGATTTGTTTTTGTTTTTATGAAATCAATACTGACAGACAAGTCTTTATATGACTTTTGCGTGTCAAAAGTCAGAATTTTTGTCAACTTTTGATCAATCTTTCTTCTTTTTCATTAGATACTAGTAGAAAAAAAACACTTAAACCAGTTTTATGGTTTGCAGGTCACTGAGCCTGGTTTTAGAGGGGTTTAAGCTACTTTGGTCACTGCAACTCATTTTCAGCATAGAAGAGAAAGCTTTTATTGCTTGTTCTGTAATTCCATGCCTGGTTAGGACACAAGATTTTTTATCTCCATTATGTAACGTTTGTAAAGTCAAAGTGGCACAGTTTCTCTTCCACACTATAAGCATATAAACATAAATAAGGTATAAACAAAACCAACCGATTTAGTTTTTTAATAATACTGGACTTGTACATATAAAGATCAGGAAAGGTTCAAACGAGTGCAAACAAGAATGTGTAAAATAGCTTAAATGCAACATTAAAATGGCACATGAATGTATAAAAGAGCTTAAGAAGACTGGATGTGCAAAGCTACTGATCACATGGATTAAGGTGCAGATCACAGAGACCTTTAACACAATAACAGAGTCTCAGGCAAAAAGATTTTCATTTATAAACACACAAACAAGATCAGAACAGGCATCAGAGCCCCTATTTAGCATGCTAAATAAATGATATGCACAAGGAACATTTTGAAAAAATGCTTAATAAAAACAAGCTTTAGCAAAACGTTGTGTAGCTGCCAATATGTATGCAGCCCGTGGGACAAATTTTCAATATGATACGGAAGTATTTTAGATGTCCCGAAAAAAACTTTTGTTTTGCTAAAAATGTACATGTTTATTTTAAGAAACTGGTGTTGAGTCACAGATATAACAAATAAAAACAGAACGTCAAAATGCTGTAGAGAGGCGTCTGATTATTGTAGTGCTTCGTAATGGGGAGCAAAGAGCTGCGGGAACAGGAGTCAGGTACGAGATTTCTTCTCCTTCCTGTCAGACGACACTTCGGCTTTACGCTTGTGAGCCTGTGACAAGATGAAACAAACAGCATGTTTTTAGGACAGACAGACAGAGAGAGAGATAGATGGATAGATAGATAGATAGATAGATAGATAGATAGATAGATAGATAGATAGATAGATAGATAGACAGATAGATACATAGATAGATAGATAGATAGATGGATAAAACACAGTAAATCTTGCTGACATTATAGCCAGTTAGCCTGTGGTATTGAAGCAAGAGAGAAAAAAGGGGGAAAAAATGCTCCTCGCTCCAGGCAAAATCTTGCAACTCACCATGCTCATGCTCTGATAGATAGACAGATACATAGATAGATAGACAGACAGGATTAAAATTGTCTGTGGGATATACTATACTTTACTGCAGACAGTAAATCTGAGGGGAATTTTGATCATTTGCATGTTGTTCTTGTTCAGTTGTTCAAGCGTGATTCCGAACTAGAGAGAAAGTCTCTGGGGACTTAAAGCACGGAGCACAACAACAGATGGAGCGAAAAGAAAGAAGACAGGACGTATTACTGATTGTCCTTTGGGTGTTCTTCTCTTTTTCTCAGCGCGCTCTTTCTCCTCTATCTCCATGTTCTCTTTTTCAATGAGAGAAATAAGCGTGTTACAGCGGCGCTGCAGCTCCTAGCAAACCAGACAAAACACACGGAAGGAAACTCTTTCATCATCTCAGCACAAGAGTTATACATCACATCTCATCGACTTTTACAATTCCTTTCAGGCATCACACAAGCATCTGCACCCACACGCTTTCACAAACAAGCAAGCCAATATGATCTGAAAAATATCCCTGGATCTATTGTGATTACAAAAATTTGTGTGCATCTGTGTGTGAGACACGCATACACATTTGCTCGGCTGCCTAAATGAGAACATTCCACAGGCTCTAATCTTTTATTTTATTGTTTTTATATAAACACTACAGACCCAAACTATAAAAGTATTCTTTTTTGCGTTGAAAGAATTGATGAACTTTTGTCCAGTTGAGGACTTTCCCGAACAGAAGCTTTGTCAGATTCAGTTCACTTCTGGGGACAATGCTGTCCCCAAAGTACAGCTAAGTAAACCTACACGCACGTAATTATATCCATATGAGACTTCCCATTCACATCTAATGTGAGCTGACTGTAACTGTTACATAATCCTAATATTAATAATAAATTAAGCTGCCTTTTAGACTCTTTATGAATCTTTTTTTCATGTGGTGATGCCACTTAAAGAAGCCTTTGCAACTGACATTTAAAAGAGTCTAAAATGAGTAAAAATCTTTGCAATTTCTAATATTGGTTTCCTATTTTAATACACTTGAAAAAAATATTTATTCCTGTGAAGCAAAGCTGTATTTTCAGCAGTCATTACTCCAGTCTAAAGTGTCACATGATCCTTCAGAAATCATTCCAATATGCTGATTTATAATCGATGTTGAAACTGTTGTGCTGCTTAAAATGTTTTGGGAATCTGTGATACTTTTTTCTTTCTTTGATAAATAAAAAGTTTAAAAAGAACAGCATTTATTCAAAATAGAAATCTTTTCTAACCATATAAGTCTTTACTATCACTTTTTATCCATTTAACACATCCTTGCTGAATAAAAGTATGAATTTCTTAAAAAAACAAAAAAAATAAAGAAAAATTTACTGACGCCAAACTTTTAAATAGTAGTGTATATTGTAACACATTTCTGCTTTGAATAAACAATGTTCTTTCTAACTTTTATTTATCACAAAAATACAAAAAAAAAATTAAAAAATTTTAAAAAAAGTATCACAGGTCCAAAAAATATTATGCAGCACAACTGTTTCCAACATTAATTATAAATCAGCATATTAGAATGATTTCTAAAGGATCATGTGACACTGAAGACTGGAGGAATGATGCTGAAAATACAGCTTTGCTTCACAGAAATAAATTTTATTTTAAAGTATATTAAAATAGAAAACAATATTTCACAAACTCCACTGTCAACTGTAATTCAATTTTCACACCTTTTGAATACATTGCCAGGTAATAAGTGTCATTATTTTTTCCATAGATTTTCCAGTCATTCATGATTATTGGATGAGGATTTTTTTTACACTTTTTTATGGCAGTTTCCTGTTAAGAGCAGTGTCTTGTTGAGAATTTTTAACAAAAATATCCCCTGATATTTTCCAAGTTGCCTATGACTGGGCAGTCTCAAAAAAAAGGTGTCACTGGGGCAGTACTCTAAGGTAGAAAAGCTTAAATGTACACCTTATTTACCTCTAAATGATACATATTAGCACTTACCTAAAGTGTACATATTAGTACCTTTTGAAAATATACTGCCCAGTAACAGTTTGGTACCTTTCCTTCTGAGAGTGTGGGAGTCCTGGCTCTAACACAAACGAGTTCTCACCATGGCAGTCCTGGACTTGATGAACCAGTCAAATCTGAATTGTGGAGCGTTCCGTACACACTGTCGCAGTTCCTCATAGACATATTCTTTATCAAAGCCCATCTTATGCAACATGCAAATCAGAAACCTGTCTTCCTCCTGCAGGCACACACACACACAAAGCAAAGTTTCCATATTTTAGGTTCTTAATAAACACACTACACACACATACACTACCTCTCTCATATGCACCCACCTCTGTGTAGTTCTTTCCTTTGTTTGTGCCGTACTGGATGCGGAGCTGGTGGAACGGAGCCTTGTACCGCGCTATCTACAAGTACACCAAACGCACGTCATCAAACAAGTAATATTTACTAATTATTACTGCATCAAAAATTTTATTTTCTCTGAAAGTTTCTTGCTTCGTGTGATAAGGCTGTGACTTTATTGCCTAATACTGAGGTTGCAAATCATCAAAAGCAAGGAATACTAAAGCAACCACACAATCATAATTCAGCAGCCATTAAAGAAAAACTGGCTTGTCAACAACATAATTGAATCCCATGGCAAGTTTTTGAAAGGTTGACCTTGGCGTCCAGGGCTTTTTTGATGCTGATGCGTCTCTGGATACGAGCTTCTCCTCTCTCTATCTGAGCCATGATCTTCTCAATATCCTGCAGCTCATTACAGCGTTCCCAAAACACCGCTATTATAACGACAAACAATGTGTAAGGCCTGTTAGTTATTACAGCAGTGAATTATTTTTTGTGTGTGGTGTGAGGTAGTTACTTGAGTATTTTGTGCATGTTTATGTGTGTGTAGTTGATGTAGCTGTAAAGTGCACAATAACGATGAGTCACAATGGTCTACTACGTGTCCAACAACAGACTAGTCGATTAGCAAAGTTGCTTAGTTTTTTCCTTGAATATTTTTTTTAGATTACTCTATTAAATATATTTTTTAAATGCTTTATTTAGCATGCTGAGTTTGCACAAAAAATGAAATATTGAAATTAATGAGATAAGAAAAGGTGACAGCATATTAAATATTATTACATTTATTGTTAATTACTGCTGCCATCATTTCTCATCTTACTATGTTTAATATTTTAATATATTCTGCCTTGTTTTTACCTTTTTTTTTTTTTTTTTTGATCCGATCACATGAACCCAAAAGGAGCCAAATTATACAGGGTTCCATAAGACTATTTAGTTCAAGCAACTCTTGAACTAGTGGAAATTCCTAGTGTGCAATTTCTATAAATGTTATGCTTGTGTATAGTTGTACTGTACCGGAGTACTCCATGACTTCCTCAGGCGTCTTGCCCTCCACCTCTCTGGCTATGTTGTCAATGTCATCACGACCGTACTTCTCATTAGCTTTAATAAACTGATTGAAATCACGCTTATTCCAGTTTGTGAAGCCCTGGGGGGGAAAAAAACACATTCTGCTGTGGCACTGCTCTGTACTTAGCACATTTATAAGTGTGTATGAATGTGTAAGTGAGAGATAGAAGGGATAAATTATGTGTACTTGTGTGAGTAGTTTCTCTTTTTCCTCTGTCTCTTCAGGTGTGAGGGGTTCTGCCTCATCTATCTTTGCTTGTTCCTCTTTTTGGACCTGTGCTGAATTTGAGATATCTGGATTACGTGGAACCTACAATAAACACATGTACACAGTCGCACACCGCTTTAGATCAGATGCTTCAACAGCAAACACTTGAGCAGAATGTATGCAAATATTTAATAGAAACATGACATACAAAAAGTGCGCACCTTGTATCCGATGGTTTTCCTGTAGTAAAGAATCTCCATCTCCAGCAGCTCAAAGAGACGTGGTGGAAAGAACTGAAAGTCCTGGATGTTGGGCTGCTTTGGAGGCCGAGGAGCCTGGATCACATCCACACACACACACACTCTTTATGATCTCTCCACATACACTTGTCATGCAACCATCTGTGTGATTCTTGATGTGTACTGTGTAATGACAAAACATTGTTATGCTCCTGGCAGATGCATCTTTATCTAGCGGACACTTCACTTTAATCAAAATGGTTTTCAATTTAATTTAATTATATTCATTAAAATTGAGGTTTACTGGCTCCCTGCTGCAAGTATTTTGCTGACAGGGTTATCACTTTATAAACTATCAACTTCCATCACATTTGCTAGAAATCTTTTTTTTTATGGACCAGGCAATATTAAAGCTAGTTTACTCTGCCCTCGCAAACAGCAATAAAACACAATTTTCCAATGGTTGTTGGTTTTTGACAGTTATTTTTCCCCAACATTACAGAATCTAGATCCAGTAATATTGATGATTGTTGGGGCCGTCTGATGCAATTTTAGAATTATATACTATTATAATATTTATTAATATTTTAAATATGCTTCTATTTTTATATTTTCAATTTTAATTTTACTGTAAGATTAGTTTTGTTTGTGCTTTTGTCATTTTATGAGCTTTTTTGTTTATTTTTAGCTATAATTGTTTTTTATTTCAGTTTCAATAATTTCAGTAATTTTAGTACTAGAACTTAAATTTATTTTATTTCAGGAAAAATGTCTACTTTTTAAGCTTTTCATTTAATATTTATATTTTATTTCAGATTTATTTCAATGCACAAAGATGTTTTTTAAAGTTTTAGTTAGCAATAACAGCACAGACCAGTATAGAATAAAATAGAATAGTATCTTAAATAGTGAGTTTAAGAGCAGAAAATCAAAACACATGATATTTATATATTTTATAATAAGAAAGATGGTAGATGAAAGAAAGAAAGATGTTTATAAATATAAATTTACCTGAAACACCAGAAACTGTGATAAAACTGACACTATAATTTATGAATTTGATTCAAAGGTGCAATGTTCCCTTACAACAGGAAGCAGAACACTGCATTTACTTCTTTAGCAGCCACTTTTATCCTTATTGATGTTTTTTATGACTTACAGTGCACTATTCGAGCAAACCGTCCCTCAGGAGCAATCTAGAGTTAAGTGTCTCTCTCAAGGGCACAGCAGTGACAGGACAGACCGAAGAAGAACATCCAGTTCATGAGGTCATTTTCTGAGTCAGCGTTTGAACCTGCAACCTTTGTGTTTCAACTCTTTATCCATTACGTCCCTCCAGTACATGATGATACAGGGCCCTTCAGCTGAGTTACTACTACTGTTTACTTTAACTCACTGACTCCAGTCCAGCTGTCAGTCTGATGAAAACAGTGATCTGAGTGCATTATTTATTGTGTAGTAGGCTTGTGTACACTGCACTTGCATTAGAGTATGCACTCATGAGTAGCACTGACAAAAAAAATCATTTCAGTGTCTAAACCGTGCACATGTGTTACCTTCGGGGCTCTTGGTTCGCTGACTCGCAGTGCTTCTCTGAAGTAAGCATCTACTGCGTAATTGGCCTTCCTTTCTCTCTTAGGAGGCTCGATCCATTCGATCAAACTTAGCTGCACAACACACAGAATTCTTTAACACACACATACAATTTCAGCTTCACACAAACTCTCACAGTCTGTGACGTGAAAGTGCGATGCTTAAAAGCTGCCAAATGCACACTGATAGACTCCGATGCACCTCAGAGCTGCATTATACGCAAGTATGAATCGATTCCCACTTGGTAAAGCTCCACACAGACACTAACTTTTTGTTTCTCTCTGTAATCCTCTCCCTCAAAGTTGTAAAGGCTGGTCTCGGTGCCACCCGTGTCCATGGTGAAGTTCCTCAGCGAGCTCTCGCCGAGTTTCTTCAAGCGTTCGTTCATCTCCGCCGTCTGAGAGGAAAAACAGCAACACAGACAGTTCAGCAGAGTTATATAGAATCAACTGCGGTGTAAGAGTGGCAAATTCTCATGATGTGAAGAAAATCTGATGGGTTTCATTCATACTCATTAACAGCCTTCGGAACTTGAATCTGAAGCTATTATGGAGTTTACCAGTAAATTTAACCAACTTTACAGGTTTCAGTCTAGTCTAATTTGTTTGTGTCCACTCACCTTCTTGGCGCCTCTTTCCAGAATGGTGTCAATGTCTTCATCTGTTAGTTCGCTGTCTTTAGAGGCGAACACGTGTGTTGCTCCATATCGAATCATATGTAGCATTTCATCCTTCCCCAGTTTATTCTGCTGATCAATCAGCCGTCCTGAAACAGCACATCATTTTTTTAATTTCTCAAGTTTCAGTTTTAAACACATATTGGTTTGGTAAATACAAACACTAATGACCATTTCTTAAAACTGCAATTGGTTGATAATGCACCAATCTGTTAAATTCCAAAAAAAAAAAAAAACTTTTTATGTAGGGGTGACCCTGAAAAGTCGAAGATGCTTCGATAGGAGGAGCCTGATTCGACTACCAATCTCACAGTCGAATATTCGCAGGTGTTATGATCGTGCCATTTAGGCTATATGGGTGTGCTTAATGTCTGATTTCACATAGAACTACCGGTTTTCTCCCAATAAGTTAATTTACAGCCTATTATGATAATGCTGCTAATAAGAATCTGAAAAGAAAGAACCTTTTAATAAATATTTTTAACACGCGTGAATAAATCCAACCACCCCATGACAGATTTAAGTTTCACTTTCCATTATCCGTGACCGACAAGAGCATCTTGGCGGCAAGGATTTAAATCTTTAACAAGACTCAAATTGACACAGAGTGAAAGACTGGATTTTTTCCTGATCAGGTAGGGTACAAGTGATTTCAAAACATTTCAGCTGGTTCTAATTTGATTTTTGCGTGCTGTGAACATAGGCGCCGATCCCGAGCACCCACGAGAAATATTATTTATTCACTATCATTCTGGAAAAACTGATCTGGCAATCTATCCAATGCAATACTTGTGTTTGCGCTCTGGATAGAATCAAAAGGTTTATTTTAGTCCAGTGAAAGCTCGCGAATCCTCTCATTATAACATAAAACTTAATGAGACCGCAAAGAGCTAAGACGAGGGACTGCATTTTAGTGATTTACACTCGAAAGAGCAATGGATGGGACAAAAATGTACGTGAAAATGTATGTGAATTGAGGCTTAAGCATACTTTCTGAAGCACTTACTGTAATTCTGTAACCAGACCTGGATAAAACTAGTGTTTGAGCAGTTTTCACAGCAGCTCATATTTAGGCAATCGCATGGAGTTTTATGTGGCAGTGGGCTATGCTTAAAAGTCGGAAAAATCAGCAGGATATTTGTTAATTTCCTCCGTGAAAATCTGTTGATTTCATCTTGTGTGGATATTTAGTTTTGTTTAGTGCAAATCTCCGGTTTCATCGGCTCTGATTAGTAATAAACAACATGATATGTGGCCGGCTAATGTTAACTATATTTTAATCAAAACATACAACATTATTTATCCCGTTTGCATCTGCGAGGCGTCCATGTCTGACTACTTGACTCTTGGCAATGTATTTTGCCCCCTGCCCCCAAACACGATTCGATTGTCAGCCGACTATCAGCAAGATTCGACAAATTCCGATTCGACTATGAAAATCCTTAGTTGGGGACACTCCTATTTTTGAGAGACATCAACATTTATTCATGGGATATGGTGAATAGAAAACATACACTACAATTCAGAAGTTTAAGGTTGGTATGTTTTTATGTTTTTTTAGTCTTATTTAAAGTTTTTGAAGTCTTATTAAGTCTTATTTTCAGTTTTATTCTCACAAAGTCTCTATTTGATCAAAAAAAACAAAGAGTTAAACTGTAACATTGTGAAATATTTTTACAATTTAAAATAACTGTTTTCTACTTTAATATATTTTGAAATGTTATTCCAGTGATGGCAAAGCTGATGGTACTCAAGTCTTCAGTGACCCTTCGGAAATCCCTCTATGCTGATTTGGTGCTCAAGAAACAGTTCCTATTTTTATCAATCTTTACTATCACTTATCAATTTAATGCATCCTTGCTGAATAAAAGTATCTATTAAAATACATCACACACCAAACTCATGCATCCAATACTAGCTCAAAAAACTTCTCCAGTGAGACATCTATTAGCATCTACAATTTGCAAACCATCTGTAGGGTTTTGTTTACTTTAAGTAATGCAAATTACTTATAATTACACATTTGCAATAAGAAGTTTTTTGTTTAATTGACTGTTAAATCCATTTCCCCTCTGCCAGTACAGCCATTCAAAGAGAGAGAATTACTGTAATTACTTTTGGTACATAGACACTTTAAAATTCATAGAGTTTAATATTTATATTTTTTAAAGGTGTCATTAGACATGAGAACTGAACCGTGAGGAATCATTTTTTTCTCTGCAGGAACTGTTTTACACTAGTGTGGTCATACCCTGCTGAATCACTATAGAGTCCAGGCGTAGCTTCATCTCTGCTCTCTCCACAATTCTCTCCTCCACTGTGTTGTCTGTGATCAACCTGAACACTTTTACTGGTTTCGTCTGACCGATGCGGTGAGCGCGGTCCTAAAATACAGTAAACGGCACAACAACAACCATTTAAAACAACAGTCATAAAGAAAGCTGGCACCTCTCTGAGGCTCACAATCATAAAGTTTACTGAGCTTGATTTTGTACTTTTGTTTGTTTGTTTGTGTTTGTGTGTGTGTGTGTGTGTGTGTGTGTGTGTGTGTGTGTGTGTGTGTGTGTGTGTGTGTGTGTGTGTGTGTGTGTGTGTGTGTGTGTGTGTGTGTGTGTGTGTGTGTGTGTGTGTGTGTGTGTGTGTGTGTGTGTGTGTGTGTGTGTGTGTGTTGTGTTTCTCACCATGGCCTGCAGGTCCACCTGTGGGTTCCAGTCCGAGTCGTAGAGAATCACTACGTCAGCTGTAGCCAGATTAATTCCCAGCCCACCTGCCCTTGTGCTCAGCATGAAGACAAATTTACTGCTGTTCGGGGCATTAAAAGCATCTATGGCTTGCTAATGCACAGCATCAGAGATAGAAGGATGGGAAAAGAGAAAGAAAGCATTTAAGAGAGAAAGTAATTATTTATTTGAACCACTTACATAATTATAATTCATATGGTCTACTTATCATTAGTATTCGATCAGGGCAGTCATTGGCTGATATACATAATGCAATTTATGTATATAACTGAGTTTTACTTATACAACAGATTTACCTAGACATAATGAATGAATTCAAACAGGTTCTTATTCTACACAATATTTACATAAAATTCACCAATTAAAAACTGGTTGTTAGATTTGAAATTGATTCAAGAAGAAACTAACACTTTTAATCTCAAGTATTTGCAAGAATATTCTTATTCTTATGAGTGTGTCTAACATCCCCGTGTAACCACAGGCTTTACATTCACCCCAGAACTGATCAGCGGTTTCCATGACTACCAGGTTGGTTATTCAGTGTCTTTATACAAACTATGCTGAGATTCCACGTGAAGTATCTGTATGTGTCTCATAATTTTATAAAGCCTGTTGATTTCCTTTCTACCTCTTGGTGAATCATTCCTTTATACCTTTTGGTATTTAGAGATGGGAATCGTGATTTAACGAGAGCAGTTCTGCATTCTCTTACCAGACCATAAACAATACCTTTAGTTCTTTAAAGAAAGAAATATTTTACGTCGGTTATTTTGTATGAGTTTGATTTAATAAAAAAGAATTGGCTCATAAGAGCCATTTGTTGTGTAACATGAATGTGTCTGTATGAAACCATGCCATTTAATGTACGCATGTGTTAGTATATGTACCTCTCTGGCCTCGTGAGGTGTATTGCCATCCAATCTGCAGTACTCGAACCCTCTCCACATGCAATAATCTTCCAGAATATCCAACATACGTGTCATCTGGCTGAATATTAACACTCTGGATCCTGCATACACATATATCCAGGAATGCATGCACAAACATGACAAAAGTTCATCTGCATTCTAACTAAAAACATCACAAAATATCTGCCAATAGACCAATTCAGAGTAGACGTCACAGTTACGTCACTTGCAGACACACTGCTCACCTTGCTCTTGCACTTTAGGCAGAAGTTTATCCAGCACAACCATCTTGCCGCTGTTGGTGGCTAAGTGTGTGTCTGTGGTGTATGGGGGACCAGGCTCCGCCAGGTAAACAGTGCGGATGGTTGCAGCATTTCCGCAGCTGCATCAGAATATTCAAAAGCCGCATCTTATCCATCTTACCGGCAGAGTTCAGGATGTCAATATCCTTCATCAGGATACGTGTGTACCTGGTTAAAACAAGGAAACAAACACTGTGTTAGTGTATAATTTTTTATTATTCCAACATGATAATAACTGCTAATTGTTTTTTAATTGATTTTTGCAAAGTACTTCTCTATAATAGCAATTGGGCAGGATGGTTGATTAGTTTTTCAACAGACGACTAAATGGTTAGTGAGGTTGACTAGTGAGTTAATCAAGATGTTTTTCTTACTTTTAAAAATATTTCTAGCAATTGCACATAAGATAAGATAAGATAAGATAAGATAAGATAGACTTTATTGTCCCAAAGGAAATTTGTATTGGACACATACAATTCGACATCTGCTGTTTTATACAAATAACATACTACGTACATATAATTACATTAACATATTTAGAGATGTGGCTTCTCAAAGACGATTTCAGCATGCTGACATTTAACAGTTAACCCTCTTTGAGAAGTTACATCACTAAATTCATCTTTAAAGCATCAGCACCACATCCATCAAAGCATATAAACAAATCCACTCTCTTCAATACATTTCAAGATTACAGTTGAACAAAGTGCTTGCAGTGAAAAAAATGTCCAGTTATTCATGCATAATCCTTAGGTCTCTGCTTTTTGTGAGATATTTAGGGGGTGATAGATAGGGGGTGGTGATGGCGCAGTGGATAAGACACATGCCTTTTGTGTGAGAGACCCGGGTTCGAATCCACTGTGTGACACCAATGTGTCCCTGAGCAAGACACTTAACCCCTAGTTGCTCCAGAGGCGTGCGACCTCTGACATATATAGCAATTGTAAGTCGCTTTGGATAAAAGCGTCAGCTAAATGTAATTAAATGTAAAATATTTTCGTGCTGTTATGACTGAGATAAGCATCCTTTCAAGAAACACGTCTAGTTATGAGTCAATTATGACCCTAAACTAGTCTAATTATACAGGGATGTCTTATGCTGTAGTCATTCAGACAACCCACCGATGAGTTAAAAATTAATACAAATCTGGATGATAAGCAACAGCGTTTGTTTACAGTATATTTTCATTTCACCAGTACACAGCACACACAACACTATAAATAATCACCCAAAGTGTTTATCAAACCATATGGCAAGTTTTAAAGCGCCCCCGTGAAAACGAAGAGAGATGTAAGTGATGATTTGCAGAGAGAAATAAGAGATTCCCAATCTAGCTCTGCAGAATAATTCATGCGATATTGATCATTAAGTTGGGTGACACAATTTTGGCTTTTTTTACTTGATGAGAACAGAATTAAAAGACACAGCGCTTGGTAAAACTAAAAGGGTTTTTACCACACAAGTTCTTGTGATATTAGTGTCACATTAAAGATTAATGACTCAATATTTTACTGATGGAATAAAAATTAGAATGACGAAAAATTAACTTAGTCCATCAAAGTGTAAATAGTTTGCAGTGCAACCTGTTAATACTTACAATCTTAAAGGTATCATAGGTGATTGTCTTCAGAAACATTTTTTGTTATTCCGGTTGAAAGTCTCTTCACATCCTGATAGCAATCATTAAGTTAAGTGGTCCCCGTATATTTATACATATTTATATATTCTGTGGAAGGTTAGGACCAAGAAATGTTAGGCGTCAATCAAAACGCTCAGTCCGAGCGTTTTAGTGTCTGCTGTCTGTCTGGCTGTCGTATTTACGTACCTCTGCTGCACCTGTTCGCGCGAACACGATAAATCATCATGAGCGTTCTGCGCTGTGCTGAACCTGGCGGAATGGCAGACAAGCATCAGCAACTTGATCTTCCTTCTAGTATTGTAGTGCTTTTACTAGCTATAAGAGTTTTCGACGGTGAATGACACATGATGTAGCCCAGCGGTTCCCAATTCCAGTCCTCGCGCTCCCTGCTCTGCATATTATTTTGCTTAGTCTTGTTTAGTTAACACACCTGAATCAGATAACCAGCTCATTAGAAGATAGCTACGTGCATGAACTCTGTTCCGATTGACATGCTCACTACACAGTGTTCATTGCACCCTACTCCCTGAGCAATGGAAAATCCGTTTAAGTTTATTTCACTTTGGAACATTTACTCATGGATTTGCGCTGCGCAGCGTCTTGACACACAGAGGAAACTTACTAGAGAGTGTGACATAATATACCTCTGTAAATTAATACAATTTAAATTCACGTCTCGCACACTTTAATGCCCTTTGTATGGAACATATACGCTCGCTTTGAACTGGAATCACGGTGGAATATCTGGTGATGTCCACTTCGTAGGGCACTTATGACTTACGGTCGAACAGAACAAACGTTGGACGTGATAAGATATATATATGAAAGTACAGAAGCAGAGGCGCGAGGACTGTGATGAAACCGTTAATGTAGCTATTGTAGTAATTTAATGTTGTCTCCGTGTCTTTGGCGTGTGTGTTCAGAGGCGTGGGCCGAATTGCAGGGAGGGTGCAGGTGATTACAGCTCAGTGCTATCAGGCTAAAGTTAGCATTTTCCGAGATCTCCCACTACACCTTTAAGTCTCATGCAGATAACAAAAGCACATCAGCATTTACTGTACATCTTCGTCAGATGCGGTGGTCAGAATCTGAATGTTGCTTCAGTGAAAAGCATTACAATGCATCTAGTAAACTTACACTTTTAATATGGTCAAGTGCTTTACGACTGTGATGTCTCATCCCTTTAACTCAGTGGTTCTCAAACTTTGTATACCAAGTACCACCTAAGAAAATATTTGAATAAAAAACAATATACAATATACAAATAAAAAACACAAATAACGATTAAATTAAAATGTGTTGTTCCTAAAAGTCAAATAAAAACTGTACTGCACTTAAATGTAAAAAATTAAATTACTCGAATAAAGACTAAATTAAAATGCATTGTGTTTTAACATTAATTTATATTTAATTTAGTGATTCCTCTGTGTACCACTAGAGGGAGCCTGAGTACTTTGAGAACCACTGCTTTAACTCATTTGTGTTTTAAAGGAAGTTGTGAGTGTGTGATCTTACCATTCTCTCTGCATTTTACTAAGCCCCAGGTAAATCTTCACCTCTTTCTTGGGAGGAAGACTCTTCTCCACCTCTGCTTTGATACGACGCAGCAAGAATGGACGCAGAACCTGAAAACAACCATTCAATAGCCTGAGTGTCCCAATCATTCTCACCATCAACAGCAACAAAAATTTATTCAATGCTGAACAATATTAAAAATATCTTCCAAAGAGAGAGTTAGACTCACTGCATGAAGTCTTTCAACCAGCTTCTGATCACCCAAACAGTTATTTGTGTCAAACCAAGAATCAAAATCCTGAAATTTTAGAAACACACAAAAGAACAGTGTTTATTTCAAACTGAATTTTTTTTAACATTATAAAAGTCTTTATTGTCACTTTTGATCAGTTTACAGCATCCTTGCCAGAGCTCGCAAAATCCCTGGTAGACCTTTGGGCAGGCATTCTTCAAATTTTGGTAGCCCAAAATGAATTTAACTAGCCTGAATAAAAAGGATATCGGCTTAACCTTACTGCGGACAAATCAGCATGATCAAAAACTTCTATAAATGTATTTTTTCACCACTACAAGCGAGTGAACAACGCGAATCAAGGAAGGAATTTTATATCACTATTTAAGGTGATACATTTTGGTACCCCTCAAAACACAATAGTCCCAGGATGTCGGGCTAGTGATTTTGGGTTAGCCCTGCTTGCTGAATAAAAGCATTAATTTCTTTTTTTTTTTAAATCTTACTGGCCCTGAACTTTTAAAAGGTACTGTAGAATCAAGAAAATGAAAACTCAACTAAAAACAGCCTTTGCTGTTTGCTTAGTCTCTTTGCTGATTTGATTAAAACTTGGTTTTATAATCTAAAGTGAAGACTTGTTTAAACACACAACACATTTGCACATAAACTTCCAACACAACTGTGACAGATACAGCAACATAACGTGTGGGAGGAGATAAAACAGGCTGCGATATTTAAAAAAGTATGACTCACACTGGCAGAGTTGAAAACATCAGGCAGCAGAAAGTTCAAAAGCGACCAGAGCTCATGTAGATTATTCTGCAGTGGGGTACCAGTCAACAACAGACGATTGGTCGTCTTAAACTCACGCACAATCTCTGACAACTGTGAGCCAGAGATAAAAGAGAAAGAGACAGCAAGAAGGAAAAAGAGGGGAAAGATGACTCTGAAGTCGTCTCCTCTGTATCAGATCATTAAATCATCTCAGAAGTATTGTGAGACATATTGCTCAGCTTTTTTAATTACTCTTGCATTAATTGCTTCTCATCGGTTGGTTGTCTGGGTTCAAATACCTTTGATTTCTCATTTTTGATGCGATGGGCCTCGTCGATAACCAGATAGCGCCAGTTGAACTTCTTAAAGACAGATTTCTCCCGAATCACCATCTCGTATGATGTCACGCACACGTCCCATTCACCGGGCATCATCACGTCACGTATGAACGCTGCCTAAAAACATGCACATACTAATTAGGACTGATTAATTTTAATACAAGCCTTTTGAAGACTCTGCTGGTAGAATGAAAGTGGGTAGAAAGGGAATAGAAAACAAAAACAGAAGGACTTGAGCAGTCTTACTCTTTGATCTTTATCCCCAATGAGACAGACGGCCTTCAGGGTGGGCACCCAGCGCTTGAATTCATTCATCCAGTTATGCAGGGTAGATTTGGGCACTAGGACCATGTGGGGGCCGGGAATGTTCCTGTAGTGCTTCAGGTAGCCTAGCAACGCGATTGTCTGCAGGGTCTTACCCAGACCCTGAACCAATCAGAACACAGAAATCCACTGAGTCACAGTCTATGACATCAACAAGACAGACCCAGAAAAATCACAGTCTAACTGAAGCCTCGTTTTCATTGTCATCAATCTGTGTGGTTCCGCAATGACGCATATTCAGACTATTTCTGAAAATGTAGGCGTTCCACTAAGGACTAAATCATATAATTGTTTTTACCTGCCATTAGGACCATGCTGTGTTTCAATGTGTTGAGCTTTATTTGAATACATTAGAGAAAAAACAGATTGGGGGTTTTACCATCTCGTCAGCAAGGATGCCATTGATGCCATTTTCATACAAAGAAATCATCCAGTTCAGGCCTCGGATTTGATAATCTCTCAAAGCTCCATTCTTAACATCTGTCAATGAATCAAAAATTGATAATCGGTGAGCATTAAATCTGATCACAGGTGAATGAGCTATAATAAATCCTCACAAGACAAGTACTGGAAGAGGTGCTTAAATGTTGCACATCACATTACAGGTGTCTGTTGTTCTTGACAGCTTGTTAGCACAGTTTGTGTGAACTTGTTGTCACCTTGTGTGTTATTAAAGGTGCAGTGTGTAAGTTCAAAACTATAAAAATAATAGTTGTGTCCAAACATACAGAAGCGCAAAGAGGCTATAAAGCAGTGATACTCAAATCTGGCTCGCGAGATCCACTTTCCTGCAGAGTTTAGCTCCAACCCTGATCAAAACTCACCTACCTGTGATTTTCTAATGATCCTGAAGACACTGATTAGCATGCTCAGGTGTGTTTGATTAGGGTTAGAGCTAAAATCTGCAGGAAAGTGGATCTCGCGAACCAGATTTGAGTATCCCTGCTATAAAGTAATAAAAAGGCCTTAAAATTCCAAAGAAAATGAGACAGAAAAATAATAACGATGCATGGCCTCTTTGGGATTCTTTGTGCTTGGAAACAATCATCATTTTTCAATTCCATTTGGGGCTGTTAGTGTTGCAGAAATTTCACACTCCCCCTGTAAAGCAGTGGTTCCCAATCTTTTTGACTCCAAGGCCCATCAACAAGGAATAAGGATAAGAATTTTTAAAAATGTTTTTTATTCACAGTTTCTTCCTGATAAAATATTTTTGAGTTTGGCATAACTAGAGAAAAGTAAATTCATTATAAAAAAATTATAATGTTTTATTAATTTACATGATTACCCTCATATACCCTCATATAACCAGGTTGTCAAAGAAAGTATAAATCCTAGCTCTTCAAATAAAAAGTGTGTGAATTAAAGGAAATTATTTGTTTTTTAATTGTTGTGGTTTATTTAAATGCTTGTTTTGTCTGACTTTAAATAATTTTAAGTCATCTTGAGGCTCCTTGGAATTTTGCTGAGGCCCCCTGTTTGAGGACCACTGCTGTTAAGAAATTTACTCACTCTCAAGTAGTTTCAAACACGCATGTTGTTATTTTTCCTGTGTAATAAAAAAAATGTGAATTTTTAAAAAAAAATCGTTATCATACAAAGCCTGCATACTGTCTAGTGACTATGAACTGTCAAGATCCAGAAAGAACAAAAAGCACTATGAAAGTACCATAAAATTAGCCCATATGACTACATTCATACAAGTCATATAATAGCGTTGTGTGGCGAACAAGCCAAAATGATTATTCACAGTTTTTTTGGATGTCAGTAACATCAAACGGCATTTATTCTTGCTTGTCTCGTAACTAAATGTCAAATAACTTGCACCATATTAGAAGTTCTACATAAATAACAGCATATGGGTATGGATTGACATGGGAGTGAGTAAATAATCAGACTTTTTGTTTTTAAATAACCCATATTTTAAAGCACCAATACTGATTACTGTTTGTATGTAAAACAGTGTGAGACTCATTAATAAACAGAAACAGACTGACTGTTCATAAAAACATTGATTCATACATGATGGTGACTCCTCAAAACGAACAAGAACATTAGCTGCCTTCCTGCTCTCAGATAAGAGCTCCTCATCCTCCTCCTGCTCCGTTCGACGATGGCGGTTACTGAAACACATAAACACGGGCCAGAAATAAATCAAACCAAATCACCATGACGACACATGTCTGACCAACAGCGTTGGGATTAATCGCTAACCTCATGTATCTGAATGTGCGAGCATGCATGTCTGTGTATGTGTGTCTGACTCACTCTCCGACAGACAGCAGGTTCTGTTTCTCATCCTGTTTGATTCGGGGTCTCCCCACCTTGACCTTCAGAGGTGAGGTGGGGGATTTCTGACTGGCAGGCTGAATGAAATGAGCGAACAGCTCAGTCTGCTTCAGCAGGAACTCAAACCTGTTTGCACGGTCTGTTTTCTACAGCCAAGAGAGAGACAAAGGTTTTTGAGTAAATTATGATCTGCAAATTAGTACTTCAAACTCAATAAAAACTATTTGCACTTCTCAAAGTTTTGTTAAAAACTTCCCTGAAAAAAAATCTGCCAAATATGACCTAAACTGTCCCTGATATCTGAAAATATCAAGCATGATATCAAGCATGTCTGAATTCAGTGTTTGCTTAACATCTAGTAAATTCCTTCATCTGCTTGGTTTCACCTCCATCTCTGATTGGTCTTGAGGGTTAGTACTGCAAACCTCAAACTCACCTGTGGTTACCACTGACTAACACCTTATGTATTTAAAAACCAGTTGCCACTACATTATACATTAACAGTGTGCATAAAGGTGTAATGAAAACTCACTCTTTTCTCTTCATACTCAGGGTCAACCAAGCTCTCCTTCACAGCTGCTTTAGGCGGAGGGTCCAGGAGAAATGGTGGGTCTTCCTAAAAATACAAATCAAAGACACACATTAGATACCAATACATGCAGACAATATAAATATTATAACAACTATTTGATGCCAGGTGCTGTGACAGAAGTGTGTGCTGTTTAATGCGTTAGAAACACGCTTTCCTCCACGAACAACTTTCATTTTATGGTATAAACGTTAGTAATTCATGCAAATATTTCCATTTTGCCTAAAGGCCAGCAATTCTCCGTTAAATTTCACAGACTTCAATAAACAGAAGACAGCTCACATGCATAAGAAACAGACTGAGCTCTTTGAAAAAGGATCGCAATTTTGCTGAAATATTTGTTGTTGAACGTTAAATTTAGCTCCAAAAATTTAATTGGATATAAATGTAAAATATATTTACAAACAATGGCAGTCATTCTATTTTATTTAATTTACACAGATGCATATGATCTGACCTTCAATCTCATATTATATATATATATATATAAATAACTGATCATGATACGAAGTAACCAATCAGCTTTCAGTATAACTTTAGCACATCACCAAACCCATTTGTAGTAAGACAAAAGAAGAAGAAAAACTTTTATGGATGAAAAGCAAATTAATGACGGATCTTAAAACAAGTGAGACTGAAAAACAGGTTAATATTTATATTTTCCATAATGAAATAGTGTACAAATAGTTAAGTAAGGATCACTGTATATGATACTGCAAGAGACTATTAGATAAACATCAAGGGAATATCACTCACTGTATGTACAGGAGCATTATTAACAGGAAATATATAAACAGCAAACCTAGGGCTGCACAATTAATTGAATTTCTTATTGTGATTACAATTACGGATGCCACAATTGTTTTATCATTCAAAGGTGCAATAACAACAAAAAAGTCCACTTGCATTTTTCTGCGTGCTTAAGATGTGTGTTTTATTTCTTTCTACAGGTTATCTTAAGAGTTTTTTCATTGTTTTAATTTTAATTTTAGTATAACATTTTAATACCTAGGTAATAAAAGTTTTTCAGGAAGAATGTTTTCAGCTTGTCTATTTTCATATAGAAATATGGCATGCAGTTGCTTCAAACAATGGTATAAAGCTTTTCAAAACATCATTCAATGTCAAATGTGAAAATTGTAATTAATAATCACAATTAAAATTTCAAGGGAATAATCAGCAACTGTGATTTTTGTCATAATCGTGCAGCCCTAATTAAACCTGCTGCAATATTTATTGGTCATTGATCAATATATTAATATTACTATGTCCAGAGGAATAAATGTGCGCTTTCCTTTACTATAATTTTCATTTAGTTATATTTTTTAATTTAGAAATTTTGCTTTAACAGCTGTATGAAACAGGTGTTTCTGTTTTATAATGTAACGGTTATAAATGATACCCTTTCACGTACAAATACATTTACTGCATTTCTTTTTTACAACCTGCAGTTTGCATTTTTTCTAGAAGATAACACTGATGACAGGATGTGGAACAACGTTTTTTTTTTTTTTCCAATAAATTGGCATTTTTTTATCCAGTTATTCAAAGCTGCAGCCTTACTTCACCCGTAACTTAAGCGTAAAGTAACAGTAACAAGTTACAGCAGGTTGTCATGATAACTATAGTTGCTATAATTATTGTTTCTACTGTAATGTTACATTCAAAATAAAACACAATTCTTTTTATTACTATTATATGCCTCTGGTGGTATACATGATGCCACAATTTTACTCCAGTAACAATAACTGTACTAGTTATAGTATTTCAGCAGAATCGATGGTTACCATTGTAACTTTTTTAGGGGATGTGTTACAAATCTTACATTATAATCACTACAGTATGCTAATAAATAACAATGCAAATGTTTATATTTATTTCACGCGATTTATGTAAACGAAGCAATATGAACAACAATGTAAAGTGTGACCAAACTCATGTGACATATAATGTTTAAATCGCTTATTAAAACGACTCTTTTTGATACGTAAAAGTTGGAGCCCAGCTTTGAACTGTTTATAGTGACATTTGGATCAATACTCTGGCTGACCCAGTCTTATATGAGCCCAAATACAGCCAGAATGACATCGGAGTCAAAGTAACAGCGAGTATGTGAGTGTTTATGTTCGCATGTCTGCATATAGTTGTTGATGTTGATCAGACAGATCTGCATGCGTTCCGTCTGTGGCTGCACGAAGAGCGGCGCAACTCTGCTGCGACCGCAGACGGAACGCATGCAAATCTGCCAAAGCCACAAAAACATGCTCTGAAACACTGAGTAATAAACATCTAAAGCTCTGCAGATGTGAACTGAACTCCGCCTTCCCGCCATGTTCCGTTCCCCTCAAACGCAGATGAACTGGAAACTTCTGCATCCTGCTTTTCATGTCCGTCTGCAACACAAATTCTGTACTTCTCTTTCTCTTTACCTCTTCCGCCTCCGCGCGTGCCTCCCAAGAAGTAGACGGCAGCTCTTCGTCCGACATGTTGATTAATGCACGAAGCTTTTCATGAGTTACTGGTGACCAGACAGTAAGTTATAAAGCACAATGTTGGTGTATGCGTCATGACAGGACCGTACAGTCACGGCGCGCGCACACGCCCCTTTCAGATCTTCATACCAAATCTCGCGAGAACAGAGTCTTCCCTAGCCCCTATCAGAGCTGCACCGTAGATCTCGCGATATTATCAAATGCTCAAAAATGGGCAAATGTCAAACAGCAACCACTGAGACACAAAGCAGAAAGATCAAATGTATCGTATTGGTTTTTTTTTAACAATGTCTCAGCTTAAACTAAATTCCCTGGTATTGTAAGGTGACCAGATTATTATTGATATATAAAAAACGGGTAATATACATTGTATGCTTTTGTTTTCAATTGTTGTGGGTTTCTTAAACTATTATTATGATTAATGATTATTATGATGTTTCGGGTCAAAATGACCCTAACTGGTTTTAAAATAGTTCACCAAAAACAAAATATGATAGACAAAATAAAAGTACATTTAACATTTTTATATATTTTTTTAATTATATTTAATATTTTCATTTTCACAAACTGTGAATATATATACCAGTGGTTGTCAGTCTTTTTTACTCCAAGGACCCCCACTGTCCAAAACAAAGACCTCATGACTTTTCCAGTTGTTTGTGATTTAATGGATAAGGCGTAAGGGTCATTTATTTATTTTTTACTCACAATTTCTAGTGGCTAGACATAACTAAAAAAAAATATTAGATTTATAAAATGTGTATTTTCATAAATACATATTTTTCAAGAAACTTTTTATGAATTATTTATGTGCTTGTTTGTTTATTTTTAATGCTTATTGTCTACCATTTTATGTCATCTTTAGGTGCCCTTAGAAGTGTGCTGAGACCCCCTAGTGGGGCCCGGTCCTCAGGTCGAGAACCATTGCTGTTTATAGTAATTACAACTTTATTAATTTTTCAAATGTTTTGTATGTTTGTGCTTTTGGAAGTTATGTTTATTGCATATACAGGAGCAAAAAAAAGGTAGTAATATTAACAAAACATTTCATGCCAAAAAATATATTTTGATATAGATATTGGTCACTAGATGGCAGACAGACACCACAGCATTTCCTCAAGCGGCACAACCTGCTCCTTCCCATAATGTGCAGATAGGAAAAAAATAATGGTGTTTTACCTGAAAAATATTCGTAGGACAGATAATGGTGGCACGCATAATGTTAAAATGAGCAAAAGTTTGAAATAATTCACCCTTTTTCATTTTCCATCTCCCTCTCTAAGGCTCCAACAACAGATGGCCTAGTAAACCAGTTAAAATTCCTCACAGCATTTTCCAAACTGACCTTGGGTTTTCTCACATACACATTCACACAAGGTCATGTGCTGGTTTGTTACAAGATACTGGAGGGAGGAACATCTTTTTCTTCCTCCACCCTGAATACACACACGCACACAGAGATGGTTCGCTTGCACATACATGTCCTCTCAAAAATCACATACAAATACAAAAACACACACGCTCTCTCCTCCCACCCGCTGTTTGTTCCTCCTCTCTCTCTCTCGCTCTTTCTCTCTCACTCTGTCCCTGGTCGATGCTGTGAGTTCCTCCTCTCCGTGTTCGGGGGGTTGAACACAGGATTCTCTCTGCCTTCCTCTCAGTCTGCAATCAGAAACGCACACACACGCACACAGACAGACGCAGCAGCTATGAGCGCAGGCGATGTGGTGTGCACAGGATGGCTCATAAAATCCCCTCCGGAGAAGAAGCTGAAGAGATTTGTGAGTAAAAGTCCTGTGTGTCTGTGCGTGTGTGTGTGTGTTGTGTTCGGCGTTAGAAACGGGCACTGCAGTATAATGATCCACTGTCAGTTCTCTGTGTTGTTAGAACACAGCTGTGTTTCTCTGTGCAGTACGGTTGCATTTCAATTGGATTTTAATACACACTAAGTGCTGAACTATGCCTTGTAACTATGGCTTACTCTTGCGCTTTCTCTGCTGCTTTCCATCACTGTCAGTGTTTTATACTATTCAACTGTGCTGTGCCGAAGGCTCTGCTTGGCTGCATTTTAATTTCTGCTGCCTGTGGACTTTAGATGGTTGTTATGTGATGCTTTACACATGCTAATTCTCAGCTGTGTTTGTGCAGCATTTGTGTGCCTTCTCGCACGTGGCTGGGCTGCTTTGCATTGCCTCTTGCCTGTGTCAAATTCACTGCTGTGCTTTGTGACAAAGCAGTTTACCTGTGCTGTACTGTATCACTCTGTCATGGAATGCATCTCAAATTCTAGACTTCTTGTATTTATAGTTTATTTTAGTATGTAAGTGACAGCGCTTTGTCATGTAACTGCAGTCTGTTTGTTATTTGTCTATTGCAGAAATGCAGAGCGCATATTTTGTTGTCCTTTGCCGTTCCTGTGTTTGATCTTTCTTCCTCATTTCTTTTAGCATGCAATCTGTTTATGTTTACTGTACTTAATTGTGCAAGTGTTTCACTGTGCTCTGCTTTCATTTCACCCTGTGCTTTCATCTGTCAGACCAGAAGCTACAGTGCACATTTAACCTGTGTCCGAGCAAATGCTACTTGTATTGCTGTGATGCTTGCTATACATGTAAACAGGAAACAGTTTAAAACAGGAACTATTAAAGTAAAACTGGAGCAGTTTAAAACTGAAACAGCCTAACTGTGTTCTCTCTTTACTGTGTTAAATGGTCTTGTATAATCTGTTGACCTCGGTTTTGTTGTAAACAGGGATGAGTGGTGTGTCATGGTAATCCCTGTTATACAGACCTGTTAACACCAAGAATGATAACTATTACCATAACTATATTAGCATATATATATAAAACTGTCCAGATACTTAAGCTCATTAATGTTGGGTGTATTTTGATTTTTTTAATCGTTCGGCCCGACAAAATCTGTGATAGTGATGTTGTTCCTCTGTGTCATTATGAAGTCCTCTTCACATTAAGGATGATAATTATAAGCTGGCTATAACTGTAAAGTTTTAATAATCGCTCTAGTTCTGTGAGAATAGGGAAGTCCACACCACAGCTATAACAATAATAACACAAAGGAACGATATCGTTGGAATCTCTCTCAGAGCATTTTTTTAAAACTGATGGAGGATAGAAACTTTGACAGTCCTGACTTTAAATAGCTTGAGCATTTAAAGCAGCAAATGATATTCAGTTACTGCTTAATGCACTTTGTTTGTTGGTGTGGACATTAATATAGCTACCATTACAGTTATTGTTCTTGGTGTGAACAAGCCTTAACTGTGATGTGGACTGATAACTTTATGGTTATAGTTATTGTCCTTGGTGTGAACAGAACTTAAATTCTAAAATTAAAATGAAGTATTCAATCATTAGTCATATCACAGCATCATGCAAGTATAGCAGTATTTTAATATAAGTAAAATCATATTTAGATTTTATTGATATTTTGCATTTTTTATTTTTATATTTTTTGTTTTAATTTTGATTTTAGTTCAAATTTAGTAATGATGTGTTTTATCTTTGTAAATAGTTTTTTTTTTCTTTATCTCTATATAATTTTTATTTCAGATTTAGTTGTTTTAGTACATAAAGTTAATATAAATGAAAATGAGAAATGTTGGCTTGGCAACTAGCTGTTTAGTTTAGTTTTTGATATTTTATTTTATTTCAGTTTGTGTTTATTTTATTTCAAGTAATGAAAATGCTTTTTTTATGGTTTTAATTTTAGTTAACTATAATAACCCTAACAATTTAGAATGTTTAGGTTAATATGTAAATGAATAAATAAAGGAGATATATTTCAGGTGCTGGGTTTGGTCACCGTTTCTTTTAAGGTGTTCATCACCCTTTTGAATTTTTTTTTTTTTTTTTTTTTTTTGGTAGTTCACTTAAATAGTCCTTTTGTATGACATATGACATTTTAACAGCACAAGTATTTCATGTAGTCTCTTAATTGATTGGAGGAAATAAGAACTATCTGTACAAGAATTACTCCCAAAACTGAAGTATAATAAAGTGAAATATAGCATGTCAAACTTAAGTGCACTGCTGTCACTGCTGACATATCATGTCAACTACTCTTTTACTAATCTTTTAAGCTTCCTTTGTTGGCTAAATGCATTACTGAGTTCATATTTTGCTTGTTAATACATGTAATTCATGTAAAGTTGATTTATATACAGAGGAATGCTGTGTTACTCCAATTAAAACCTGATTAGATATTCAGAGAAACTGTGGATTTAGTCCTCTGCATGGAATTGGAGGTCTCAGTTGTTTGGTAGAGAAGAGGAAGGGAGGACCACCAGTCATAAGATGTGTGTTCAAAGTGTCAGTCTGACATCACAAACATGCTCTCTCTCACCCCTCTCTCTCTCTCTCTCTCTTTCGCTCTGTTTCTGTGAAATTTGGGTGTGTTGCAAAACATGGGAAGTGTAGGGTGCCAGGCAGTTGAGAGTGACCCTGCATTCAGAAATGAGCTGTGCTATCGGAGACCACACAGGCAAAAGTGGCATGACTGCTATTAGTTAGGAGGTGTAACCTGGTGACTGACAAATAGTGAGTGTAAACAAATGTGTCTGTAGTCTGTGTTTGTACTTATGTGCGTGTCATAGTAAATAGTTTAAGGCACTGCAGGAAGAGCAAACAAATGCTTTCTCTTGCTCACTCACTCGCTCGCTCTCTCTTTCTCTGGTTTTGTGGCTTCGTCTGATAGT
Source organism: Tor tambroides (assembly GCA_021397915.2). Lineage (NCBI taxonomy): Eukaryota > Metazoa > Chordata > Actinopteri > Cypriniformes > Cyprinidae > Tor > Tor tambroides. Next base: position 48,467 of record JAFVLL020006791.1, read on the forward strand.
AAAATGGGAAGGAGTGCGTGTTGTGTGCTACCAGTGTGATCTTTTTCTTTCTTTCTTTCTATCTTTCTTTCTTTTTTAATGCTTTCTCTCCTCTCTCTTTTATTTTTTTTTGTTGGTTTTTACTTTCTGTGACTAGGAGATGGAGACATATACATGCACAGATGTATATATACATCAATAGCTTGTCTGTGAATGTTTTTCAACATTTTAGGTTCAAAAATATTATTTAAGGAGCTGTGACAGGTCACTATTTTTTTGTGATGTTTCTCAATTTTTAATCATCCTTGAGCTTAAATATAACATTTTAACATTATTTTCATTTTTAAAATATTCCACGTAGTTTTTCAGTTAATATGATGTCAGAAACTGCATGCACTGCATGCATATATATAATAGCTTTAGATTAAGTATATTACGTCTTTATATAACTAAGAAATAACATTTTAGCCTTTTAATACTTTTAACTGTATAATACTACATAATTTTAAGGTACACAGTAAGAAAAAAAATCTGTAGAAAAACAAAGCATTTCCTTTAACCCTAAAACAAAATATGTATACGTAAAACAAAAATAACAAGTAATTCAAAACGCAGGTGAAACGCCCTGGGAAAAATCATTAAGGAAAATTAATACTGAGTAACTTAACTTTTCCAGTTGTTTTTGCTCCGTCAACATAAATAGTTCCAAACAAAGCGGCAGAACTGCTACGTGTTTCATAGCAAGACAGAGCAGGTGGTGTAGGGCCGTGTTTCCTTCCTGAATGAATCAATGTTTTTGAATGAATCATTTGAGTGAATGATTCAGTGACTTGCTCATAAAGGCAGTCACTTGTTTTGTTCCTAAATGAATTAGCGTTTTTGAACAAACTGGTTGAAAGAATGATGTAATGATTCACTAAAGCAGTCACTTGTCGACACCTACTGGCGAAATGATGTATTACGCAGAAAGAGTTACTGATTAATTTACTTTTGTTTCCACCTTACTTTTAATGTAAGAACAGGTGCAGCCATCTGTAACTTGAATGTGTGAGGCTATAGAAAACAGTCCGTTATATTGCATACAAATTTTTGTCATATGATTTAAATGTATCCTAATCATATACACACTGGTTCGTAACCCAAATCATTTTACTGTTTAATTACTGTTTATTCTTATAGTTATTTACTAAGAATTTGAAAGTCTCGCACATTCAAAGAAAACAGTTTAAACTTACATTTGGCAAAATAAGATGGATAGGCTTATACACAAGTACAAAACTTCATCAAGACTATCGTTACTTGTTTGCGCAAAACACTGAGGGAAAACATTTACTCTTTAATCTTTGTTGTTTACCTTAGGAAGAAAATAAAACATTGTTAAATGTTAGTTTGGATTCAGATCTACTTATCTTCATCTAAAACGAACCACACAAACAAAACCACAGATCTATGCTGCAAACACATGTAGACAAACTTATGACAACATAAAAACCAAACACGGACGTCTTGGTGTTTGTTTGTCGCAGACAAACGTTTAGGCTAGTCTCAGACTTCCCTTCTCTGAGGGGTTCTGGGAAAACGTAGCTCTAGTTCCTCTCTTTGACTAAAACACGCATGCACAAGGGGAAGAAAATATAACCATTCCAAAAGAAAGAATAGAGAGAAGGTCTTTGTTTGCGACAGAGGTAAATCAAGGTCATGGCCTGACCCTGCTGTTCTGAGCATGCCCAGAACAATGTGTGGTCTCTGACGAATTCTGTAGAAAAACAGTACAGACACGGGAAGAGTAACGTATGTGTTTCAGTGAAATCCACAGACACACACACACTCACATTAGTGACTCAAGATGGAAGAATTGTTAAAGATAACCATGTTTTAATCAGTTTTTGACAGTGCAGCAGTGCTAGTAATCAAACTTGTGTTTCTTTTTTAAAAATGTTTAATAACTGAGAAATTGCTTTGGTTTCAGGGTAATATGTATCCACTTTACCCTTTGTCAGTTTTCTTGAATGTCTGTATCATAAAGACTAAGAAGATTGAGACTTTTGCCTTGTAAGCATCATTAAAGCAAAAACAGTTCTACATTTCCTTTATGTATTCTGTGTATGTGTGAATGCGTTAATGAGGTGTGATTACTTTTTAAGGAAGTGTTTGTGGCCATTTCTACCCCTTTACTCTAAAGTCTGTTTTTATAAGTGATCTGTAATGTCAATTTTTTTCAGTGTGCTAACACAGTATATATGAAAAAGTTCAGAACTGATTGAAATGTGGTAAAATGGACACACTCAGCTGAAAGCATGAGCATAATAGCCAAAATACCTTATTATATTATTATCCTTCTTTAAAATAAAGCAAATCTGAACTTGCCAGCCAGTGATCACTGTATCTTTTTGTTGTTTTGTTTTATGGAAAAGAACAGTTTTTTTGTGTGTGTGACTCCCATCAGACCAACAGAATGATTTCCAAATGATTTCTCACTTCACTTACAATTTACCCTTTTTATTTATTTATTTATTTTTTTAGATGTTGCGTTCAAAGTCCTCATCTTAAAAATCTGAGGTGCCACATACCCCCTTAAAATTTAATAGGCATGACACTCCTGGAAGTACTGGAAGTGTACTATAAGTCACTTTGGATAAAAAGTTAGGCTGTAAAACCAAAGTAAATGAAGAAGTCTTTTCTGGCCTCTTCTTGTTTAATCTGGCTCTCAGGACTCTTGTCAGCACTTAGTCTGGATCTCAGAGAAGAGGAAGAGAGTTTGTCTTATGATGCTAGAGGGATAGAAATCCTTTCTTACC
>JAFVLL020006791.1:51343-187364 GCA_021397915.2 Tor tambroides
CACTGAGTCCGAAATTTTCGTCCGACATTTTCGCACGTTAAAAAATAAATACGACCTCACGTTGTGTCAATCACGTTTGCACACTGCCTCCGAAACCTTCGTCCGTCAAAAAAATTTCGGATCAGGTTCAATTTTCTGCGTTTTTGCATCCGTAGCATGCATTTTGATAGGAAAGGATGGGGAATACGAAAAAACAGAAAAACGCATGCGAAAATTTCGGACTCAGTGTGCAATGACCTTAAGAGTAATTTTGTCTTTTTATTAGCTTTTTTACTTTTTTATATTTAGCTATAGTAATTTTAGTACTACAACTGAAATGTAGTTGTAGTACTAAAATATAGATATTAAGAAGCTGCATCAAAGGTGCAACGTTCCCCTACAACAGGAAGTAGAACACTGCATTTACTTCTTCTTTAGTAGCCACTTTTATCCTTATTGATGTTTTTTATGACTTACAGTGCACTATTCGAACAAACCGTCCCTCTGGAGCAATCTAGAGTTAAGTGTCTCTCTCAAGGGCACAGCAGTGACAGGACAGACAGATGAAGAACGTCCAGTTCATGAGGTCATTTTCTGAGTCAGCGTTTGAACCGGCAACCTTTGTGTTTCAACCCTTTATCCATTACGTCCCTCCAATACATGATGATACAGCGCCCTTCAGCTGAGTTACTACTACTGTTTACTTTAACTCACTGTCTCCAGTGCAGCTGTCAGTCTGATGAAAACAGTGATCTGAGTGCATTATTTATTGTGTAGTAGGCTTGTGTACACTGTACTTGCATTAGAGTATGCAGTCATAAGTAGCACTGACAAAAAAATCATTTCAGTGTCTAAACCGTGCATGTGTGTTACCTTCGGGGCTCTTGGTTCGCTGACTCGCAGTGCTTCTCTGAAGTAAGCATCTACAGCGTAATTGGCCTTCCTTTCTCTCTTAGGAGGCTCGATCCATTCGATCAAACTTAGCTGCACAACACACAGAATTCTTTAAAACACACACATACACTACGCGTTCAGCTTCACACAACCTCTCACAGTCTGTGACATGAAAGTGCAAAGCTTAAAAACCTGCCGAATACACACTGATAGACTGCGATGCACCTCAGAGCTGCATTATACACAAGTATGAATCGATTCCCACGCAGTAGACCTCCACACAGACACTAACTTTTTGTTTCTCTCTGTAATCCTCTCCCTCAAAGTTGTAAAGGCTGGTCTCGGTGCCGCCCGTGTCCATGGTGAAGTTCCTCAGCGAGCTCTCGCCGAGTTTCTTCAAGCGTTCATTCATCTCTGCCGTCTGAGAGGAAGAACAGCCATCAAAGAGAGTTCAACAGGGTTATATAAAATCAGCCAGAGGGTAAGAGTGGAAAATTCTCATGATGTGGAGAAAATCTGATGGGTTTTATTTATATTCATCTGTTTGAATATGAATGCCTTCAGAATTTGAATCTGAAGCTATTAAGGAGTTTACCAGTGAATTTAACCAACTTTATAGTTTTCTAGTCTAATTTGTTTGTGTCCACTCACCTTCTTGGCGCCTCTTTCCAGAATGGTGTCGATGTCTTCATCTGTTAGTTCGCTGTCTTTAGAGGCGAACACGTGTGTAGCTCCATGTCGAATCATTTGTAGCATTTCATCCTTCCCCAGTTTATTCTGCTGATCAATCAGACGCCCTGTAACAGCACAAATAACAGCACATCACTGTTGTTTAACACATCGTAAGACTGGGCACAAAGGCTACTTGACCTTTTTTTAATTTCTCAAGTTTTAAACACATATTGGTTAGGTAAATGGCACTAATGACCAATTTTTAAAACTGCAATTGGTTGTTAATGCACCAAACTGTTAAATTCCAAGCAAAAAAATAAAATACTTCTACAATTCTAAAATTTGAGGTTGGCAAAAAATTTTAAATATTTTTAAGTCTAATTTAATGTTTTTTTAAGTCTTAAGTCTTTTTTTTATGTCTTATGCTCACAAAGTCTCTATTTGATCAGAAATCAAACAGAGTAAAACTGTAATATTGTGAAATATTATTACAATTTAATTTAAATAAATTGTTTTCTACTTTAATATATTCTGAAATGTAATTTATTCCTGTTATGGCAAAGCTTTTCAGCAAACATTAATCAAGTTATCAGTGACCCTTCAGAACTCATTCTATGCTGATTTGGTGCTCAAGAAACATTTCCTATAATTATGATTCTTTACTGTCACTTCTGATCAATTTCATGCACCCTTGCTGAATAAAAGTATTTTATTTAAAAAACAAAACAAAACACACTACTGCCAAAGATCATCACGACACACTGGCCACTAGTAAATACCACTAGGTTTCAACATCACACACCAAACTCATGCATCCAATACTAGTTCAAAAACTGCTCCAGTGAGAAATCTATTAGCATCAACAATTTGCAAACCATCTGTAGAGTTTTGTTTACTTTAAGTAATGCAAATTACTTATAATTACACATTTGTAATACGAAGTTTGAGTTTTTTGTTTAATTGACTGTTAAATCCATTTCCCCTCTGCCATTACAGCCATTCAGAGAGAGTGAATTACTGTAATTACTTTTAAAACAAGGACACCTTAAAATTCATAGTTTAATATTTATATTTTTAAAGGTGTCATTAGACATGAGAACTGTAGAGAGACTGAAGCGCAAGGAATCATTTTTTTCTCTGCAGGAACTGTTTTACTCCTAGTGTGTTCATACCCTGCTGAATCACTATAGAGTCCAGGCGTAGCTTCATCTCTGCTCTCTCCACAATCCTCTCCTCCACTGTGTTGTCTGTGATTAACCTGAACACTTTTACTGGTTTCCTCTGTCCGATACGGTGAGCACGGTCCTAAAATAAGGTACACGGCACAACAACAACCATTTAAAACAACAGTCATAAAGAACGCTGGCACCTCTCTGAGACTCACAATCATAAAGTTTACTGAGCTTGGTTTTGTAGTTTTGTGTGTGTGTGTGTGTGTGTGTTGTGATTCTCACCATGGCCTGCAGGTCCACCTGTGGATTCCAGTCTGAGTCGTAGAGAATCACCACGTCAGCTGTAGCCAAATTAATTCCCAGCCCACCTGCCCGTGTGCTCAGCATGAAGATAAATTTACTGCTGTTCGGGGCATTAAAAGCATCTATGGCTTGCTAACGCACAACAACAGAGACAGAAGGACAGGGGGAAAAAAGACAGTATTTAAGAGAGACAGGAATTATTTATTTGAACCACTTATATAATTATAATTCATATGGTCTACTTATCATTAGTAGTCTATTAGGGTGGTCAGTGGCTGATCTACATACACAAAAAGCGATTTACGTATGCAACTGATTTTTACATGTACAACAAATTTACACATGATGAATGAAATCAAACAGATTCTTATTCTACACAATATTACTTCAAATTCGTGTAAAACATTAAAAACAGGCAAACTGGTTGTTATATTCAAAACTGATAGAGGAAGAAAGTAACACTTTTAATGTCTAGTATTTGCAAGAATATTCTTAGCTTATGAGTGTATCTAACATCCCCATGTAACCACAGAAATTTACATTCACCCTGGAACTGATCAGCGGTTTCCATGACTACCAGGTTGGTTAATCAGTCTTTATATAAATTCTGCTGAGATTCCACGTGAAGCATCTGTACATGTTTCATAATTTTATAAAGCCTGTTGATCTCCTTTGCAGGTTGACATTAAAAAACTTCAAACGATTTTAATTAAAAAAAAATTCACAGTTGGAATAAAGACAATACTATACCATAAAGGCAAAACTATATATTAAATAATAATGCTAAACAAACTACAAACAGCATGGCCCCAGCTTTAAAAAAAAAAAAAGAGAGTATTTACAGTTGAGTTGAATGTGCATATAGGGAAAAACTCTATAGAGTTTTTATGGAACCCAATCAATATGACAATTCAATAATAATATTAATTAAATCAATAATAATGAATTTTTTTATTTAATTCAATTACAAATGTTAAACAAACATAAATATATTACCATAATATTACTAATGTTCTCTAACAAAAAAAATATTATTTTAATTTTTATTTTACAGAACGACTGTAAAAATATGACACAAATATTCATTGCTGTCTTAATTTCTTAGCTTTTGCATGTTAAATCACAGGCATTAAACTTTTTTGGAAGACCTCAAAGCTTCTTTTGTAGACCTATTCTGGATCCAAAGTGTCCCATAACACTCCTTATTCATTCATTCATTTAATTTTTTTTTGCTACTGACAAAACTCATAATGTCTGTCTTTAATGGAAAATTATCATTTAAAGAATAGGGGTGGGAATCGCAGGGTACCTCACGATATGATATAATCACGATACATGGCTCACGATAACGATAAAATATCACGATACAGCGATTCTGCGGAAAAAAAAAAATATATATATATATATATATATAATGGCATTTTTTAGTTTTCATCTCCATAAACATATAAATAGCAGTAAGGCTAATACAGTGGCTGGAAATCTGTTTATCATTCAGTTCCTCGTGCTTCCCCATCTTCATAGAGAATGCGGTTCATGGTTGCTCAGAGTCAGAGCGCTTTTGGAAAGAAGCTGGAAATGGCGCGGCCACGATTTCCACGCATTTTTAGACGCTGTGAGCAGGGAAATCTATTTAGAGCACCTTATTGTATTAATTAAAATATCAATATTTGGCGTCATTTTTCGTATCGCATGGAGAAGAATCACGATATATTGCCATATCGATTTATTGTCCCACCCCTATTAAAGAATCAGTCAATAAGTACTGATTCACTATTAATAACTGACTCAAAAGCGCCATTTGTTCACGAATCGGTTGTACTACACCATTTATGCTGTATGATTTTGATTCAATAAAAAATGAATTGGCTCATAAGAGCCATTTGTTGCATAACATGCATGTGTCTGTATGAAAGAATGCCATTTAATGTATGTATGTGTGTGTGTGTGGTCAAGTGTATGTGTACCTCTCTGGCCTCGTGAGGAGTATTGCCATCCAATCTGCAGTACTCGAACCCTCTCCACATGCAATAATCTTCCAGAATATCCAACATACGTGTCATCTGGCTGAATATTAACACTCTGGATCCTGCACACACATATATCCAGGAATGCATGCACAAACATGAAAAAGTTAATCTGCATTCTAACTAAAAACATGACTAAATATCTGCCAATTAAAAGCTAATAAACACACAAACTGCTCACCTTGCTCTTGCACTTTAGGCAGAAGTTTATCCAGCACAACCATCTTGCCGCTGTTGGTGGCTAAGTGTGTGTCTGTGGTGTATGGGGGACCAGGCTCCGCCCCGTCAAACAGGTACGGATGGTTGCAGCATTTCCGCAGCTGCATCAGAATATTCAAAAGCCGCATCTTATCCATCTTACCAGCAGAGTTCAGGATGTCAATATCCTTCATTAGGATACGTGTGTACCTGGTTAAAACAAGGAAATGAACACTTTGTTAGTGTGTGAATTTTTATTACAACACATGACAATAACTGCTAATTGCTTTTTAATTGATTTTTGACTGGGCAGGATGGTTGACTAGTCTTTTAACAGCCTTCTAAATGGTTGGTGAGGTTGACTAGTGAGTTAATCAAGAGGTTTTTCATACTAAATTAGAGGTGTGGCTTCTCAGAGAGGATTTCAGCATGCTGACATTGAACAGTTAACCCTCTCTGAGAAGTTACATCACCACATTCATCTTTAAAGCATCACCACCACATCCATCAAAGCAGCGCTTTATAAACAAATCCACTGCCTTCAATGCATTTCAAGATTACTGTTGAACAAAGTACTTGCAGTGAAAAAAACATCCAGTTATTTTTGTGAGATATTTTTGTGCTGTTATGACTGAAATAAGCATCCTTGTAAGAAACACGTCTAGTTATGAGTCAGTTATGACCCTAAACTAGTCTAATTATACAGGGATGTCTTATACTGTAGTCATTCAGACAACCCACAGATGAGATGAGTTAAAAATTAATAAAAATCTGGCTGATAAGCAACAGCGTTTGTTTACAGTATATTTTCATTTCACCAGTACACAGCACACACAACACTATAAATAATCACCCAATGTGTTTATCAAACCATATGGCAAGTTTTAAAGAGCCCCCGTGAAAATGAAGAGAGATGTAAGTGATGATTTGCAGAGAGAAACAAGCGATTCCCAAACTAGTTCTGTGGAATAATTCATGCACTATTAATCATTAAGTTGGATGACACTTTTTTTTGCCTTTTTTACTTGATGAGAAAAACACAGTCCTTGGTAAAAATGTACAACTCAGTCCATCAAAGTTCTTGCTTCAGTGATATGCATTACAGTGCATCTGGTAAACTTAATTTTTAATGTGGTCCAGTGCTATATGACTGTGATCCAGAATCTGAAAGGGGGTTTTACGTAGGGTTGGGTATCGTTTGGTTTTTTCCAAATCGATACTTTTAAAACGGTACCAGTGCCTAAACGGTGCCTGAACCGATACTTATAAAAAAATAATTAAAAAAAATAAAAATTGCCAATTAATAATTGGATTGGCCATTAAGCACTAAACACATGATGTCTTTTTCATTCATACTGGACGCCAGAGGGCGCCCTCGCACAAAAAATCCACATATACAGTCACAGAAGTAGCGGAACTCATGAAGCTCCAGGAAATCCCCAATATGTGCCTTGTCCAAATACCCACACTTGCGGTCTTTGCACTTGACCACTTGACAACTTATATGACGTATTTCCTGTGTTTGGCCCAAGTGTTCAAGTGAGGATGAAGACCACAAGTGTGTGTCGAACTTTTCATTACCTGATGGGACACACTTATAGTGTTGTAAAAATGCAAGTGTTTACACAGCTTTATTTTAATTTTAATTTTAAATACTTTGCATTTTAAAATCAACTTCTAAATGTCTGTTCAGTAGTCCCTATAACATGACAATTTTAATTTGTGGTGCTTCTAATTAAATGATAAAAAGCAGTTGCAAATGTTGTACAAAATAAATATCACCACTACTCATCTTTGCACCAAAAAAATGTAAAAACACTTTCTACCAAATTATTTGTAATATCTAATTATTGTTAATATTTAACTTACATTGGGAAGGTTTCCGTGACCTCTCGCGAGATCTCGGCAAAAAGTCTTACGATTTATTTCCAGAACATGATGCATGATGGGATACACTTAGCCTCGAATATAGTGTGGATTTAGTGTGCCTTAAGGGCACCGCGCTTCGCCGTTTTTAAGACCTGGGGCAGTCTTGCGCACTTACTTCCTGTTGCGCGCATGCGCTCTCAAGTGGCCAAGACAGCAAGTGTGGGTATTTGGACAAGGCAATGGACAAAGGCATTGCTATCGCTGCAACTGAGTAAACAGAATAGACACTCGACTACGACAACGTATAGTTTAATCTGTGTTATTCAAGCCATCTCTGGTATTTTCATAATGATTAAGTATAGTTATAATCCTTTGCTAATCGATGTACTAGTAGCCTATGGAACATATTTTCTTTTTTAACATATTTACCAGTGCCATATTGGAAGTTGTGAGCATGTGATCTTACCATTCTCTCTGCATTTTACTGAGCCCCAGGTAAATCTTCACTTCTTTCTTAGGAGGAAGACTCTTCTCCACCTCCGCTTTGATACGACGCAGAAGGAATGGACGCAGAACCTGAAAACAACCACTCGATAGCCTGAGTGTCCCAATCATTATCATCATCATCATCATCAACAACAAAAACTACTTCAATGTTGAACAATACTAAATATATCTTCCAAAGAGAGAGTTAGACTCACTGCATGAAGTCTTTCAACCAGCTTCTGGTCACCCAGACAGTTATTTGTGTCAAACCAGGAATCAAAATCCTGAAATTTTAGAAACACAGATATGTTTTTATGCTAATAACATTCAATTAACTTCTACTGTCTTTATACAGAGCTAATATTATTGATTTATTTTTTTAAACCTTTAAACCTAACCTTTACAGGAACATTTTTATTTTTGCATTTTTATGTTTTCATTTAGAAATATTTTTTTATGGGGACCTGTTGGCTTCTCACCGAGTTATGATCAAAATTGTGCCTCTTAGACTATGATCTATGTTATATACACTAACTTAAAATTATTTATAAAAAAAAATGTCCTATGATGGCATTACTCCAGACTACAGTTTTCAGTGTCACATCTCTCTGTGGACAAATCAGCATGATCAAAAACTTCTATGAATGTATTTTTCTTCAAATAACAAGTCAAGAGAGTAGGGGTGCAACGGATCACAAAATTCATGGTGAGGATCATATTCCAAATTTTGAGTAACAGATTGGATCATTTTTCGGATGAGCAAAAAAAGGGTTTTCAGGTACAGAAATGTAATAATTACATGTAAAATAACACTGCATAGTGTTCACTGTATAAATTAAATATAGATTAATCTTTGTTGAAAGTTGTTTTGTTGTTTAACATTAATGACACAGACAGCAGCAGGTTTTTATAGGCTTCTGTCTTTTTAAGACCTGATGCCTGGATCCAATATAATGATACATATGCGATTTCTTTTCGGACTGCTTAAAGGCAGGGTAAGCAATTTTTCAAAAACGTTTTAGAAAACTGAGTAGGGGCCGAGTACCAAAACAAACTTGTAGCCAATCAGCAGTAAGGGGCGTGTCTACTCATGATAATGGAGGAGAGAGCGTTCAGTGAACACTCGAGCCGAGCGACAGAAAGATAGAGATGGCGGATAAAAAACAGAAGAGGAAAACGTCTGCGGAACGATAAGGCAAGAAGTAGGACCCGTGTAAATATCGGATCAGCTTTCCAGCGCTGGAGAGAACTCAAGGAGCGGAAGGCCTGTGATCGGACGCCGAGGTTGCTTTGTTTCTTCTCGATAGGTGAGTAACACCGTGTCTACACCGGACGCGGCGCGCCACAACAGCTAAAGTCTGCCTACAGTGTACGCGTGTATTTCAGGCGAGAATGTAGTTGTTTAAAACTCAGATCTGTGGTTTATTTATAAAAACAGCGCCTATTTGAAAATGTGCTTCGCCGATTTCGGAGACGTGAGCTCCACGCGATCACCGGGCGCTCAGTGCTCATGTATCCCGAAGAGAGGAGCATAACCTCGGCTAGTCCTTCTGACATTTGCCGCTGGCTCTGATGTCTCTGTAGTGGTTAAACATAAGATATAATTCGTTTTGGGTAAATCTAACAGGTAATCTTTGGTCTTTATTCTGTTGTTCTATTAATGTTAAAATGAAAACAGGCAATGTTTGATATAATATTTCATTTCATTTCATTGTAATGTATGTACATTCCCTGAACTACATTTCTGCGGCTATTAATGTTTAAATGAAAACGAAAAGAGGCAGTGGTGTTTGATCATCTGTAAATACAGTGAGGAAGATGGCAGCAGCCAAGGCGAGCTGACTGACGTTATCAAGTACGCTGCTCTTTGCAGAATTACCGGACTTGCATCGTTCCGTCCGCGGGATTCACACTCCTGAGTCTAACTCGTGAAGTCCGAACTACCGAGGATGCAAGTCCAAAATTTGCGTACTTGGTATTCAGAAACGCGCGCAGACCTAATGTTACGACACCAGACTATTTGCCTAATCTTCTTGGTATTTTAGACCGTGATGGAAACGCAGACAGCAACAGGTCTGGGGGGAAAAAAAGTTCCTGGGAAAAAAGTTCCTGGGACATATTGTTCCAGGTAATTTCGGTGGAAAAGCGGCTTATGTTTCAAAGAACTAATCGTTGCCTGGGTTGCGTAGGCTATGTATATGTGGGGCGGATCTATCAAAATAGGGGCGGGACCCTTTTGGGGTAGGGGCGTGTTTGTTTTGGTGATTTCAAATATCAACATTGGCTTCCAGAAATTGCTTACCCTGCCTTTAAGAGAATACTTGCCAAGAGAGGGATACATTTTGGTAAATTTTGGTACAGATCCATTTCGGTAGCCTAACTGGAAGACACAATAGTCCCAGAACATCGGGTTAGCAATTTTGCGAGCCCTGCTTTCTGAATAAAAGCATTAATTTCTTTAAAAACTAAATAAAAATCTTACTAGCCCCAAACTTTTGAAAGGTACTTTAGAATCAAGAAAATGAAAAATCAACTAAAAACAGTCTGGAGCCATTTTTTTTCCCAGTCTCTTTGCTGATTTGATTATAAACTTGGTTTAATAATCTAAAGTGAAGACTTCTTTAAACACACAGCACATTTGCACACAAACTTCCAACACAACTGTGACAGATACAGCAACATAACGTGTGGGAGGAGATAAAACAGGCTGCGATATTTAAAAAAGTATGACTCACACTGGCAGAGTTGAACACATCAGGCAGCAGAAAGTTCAAAAGCGACCAGAGCTCATGTAGATTATTCTGCAGTGGGGTACCAGTCAACAACAGACGATTGGTCGTCTTAAACTCACGCACAATCTCTGACAACTGTGAGCCAGAGATAAAAGAGAAAGAGACAGCAAGAAGGAAAAAGAGAGGAAAGATGGCTCTGAAGTATGTATCAGATCATTAAATCATCTCAGAAGTGTTTTGAGACATATTGCTCTGCTTTTTTATTTACTCTTGCATTAATTGGTTCTCATCAGTTGTTTGTCTGGATTCAGATACCTTTGATTTCTCGTTTTTTATACGATGGGCCTCGTCGATAACCAGATAGCGCCAGTTAAACTTCTTAAAGACAGATTTCTCCCGAATCACCATCTCGTATGATGTCACGCACACATCCCACTCACCGGGCATCATCACGTCGCGTATAAACGCTGCCTAAAAACATACACATACTAATTAGGACTGATTAATTATAATACAAGCATTTTGAAGGACCTGTTGATAGAATGGGCACAGAAAACAAAAACAGAAGGACTTGAGCAGCCTTACTCTTTCATCTTTATCCCCAATGAGACAGACGGCCTTCACGGTGGGCACCCAGCGCTTGAATTCATTCATCCAGTTATGCAGGGTAGATTTGGGCACTAGGACCATGTGGGGGCCAGGAATGTTCCTGTAGTGCTTCAGGTAGCCTAGCAACGCGATTGTCTGCAGGGTCTTACCCAGACCCTGAACCAATCAGAACACAGAAATCCAGTGAGTCACAGTCTATCACATGAACAAGACAGACCCAGAAAAATCACATTCTTACTGAAGCCTCTGAAAAGATGCTGGAGCCACGTTTTCATTGTAATGAATCTGTGTGGTTCCGCAATGACGCATATTCAGACTATTTCTGAAAATGTAGGCGTTCCATTAAGGACTACATCATATAGTTGCTTTTATCTGCCACTAGCACCGTGCTGGGTTTCAATGTGTTGAGCCTTATTTTAAAACATTAGAGAGAAACAGATTGGGGTTTTTACCATCTCATCAGCCAGGATGCCATTGATGCCATTTTCATACAGAGAAATCATCCAGTTCAGACCTCGGATTTGATAATCTCTCAAAGCTCCATTCTTAACATCTGTCGATGAATCAAAAATTAATAATCAACAACCATTAAATCTGATCACAGGTGAATGAGCTATTATAAATCATTTCATGAAATCAAGTACTGGAAGAGGTGCTTAAATGTTATACACCACATTACAGGTGTCTGGCAGCTTGATATAACACAGTTCATGTGAATTTGTTGTCTCGTGTGTTTTTCAAAACTATAAAAATGATTGCTGTTTCCAAGAATACAGAAGCTCAAAGAGGCTATAAATTAAGAAAAAAGGCCTTAAAATTCCAAAAGAAATGAGACAGAAAAATAATAACGATGCATGGCCTCTGTGGGATTCTTTGTGCTTGGGCATAATCGTTATTTTTGCAATTCCATTAGAGACTGTTAGTGTTGCAGAAACTTCACACTCCCCCTGTAAAGCAGTGGTTCCTAACCTTTTTGACTCCAAGGACCATGAACAAGGATTAAGGATAAGGATTTTTATATATAAATATTACAAATATTTTTTATTCACAATTTATACCCGATAAAATATTTTTGAGCTTGGTATAACTAAAAAAAAATAAAAAATACTTACTTATAAAAAATTACCATAGAGTTATATTTTATTTTATAATATTTTATTAATTTTAATTTATTAATTTAAATGATCATATTAATGTCTACCTCATATAATCGGGTTTTCAAAGAAAGTGCAAATCCTAGTTCTTCAACAAAAAAAAAAAAAAAAGAGTTGTTGCTTGTGTGAATTAAAAGAAATGATTAGTTTTTTAGTTGTTGTGGCTTATTTTAATGCTTGTTTTGTCTCATTTTAAGTCATTTTAAGACATCTTGAGGCCCCCCCAATACAAAATTTGAATTTTTTAAAGAATCTTTATCATACAAAGACTACATACTATATAGTGAGTATGAACTACGAAGATCCACATAGAACAAAAAAAGCACTATGAAAAGTACCATAAAAGTAGCCCATATGACTACATTCAGAGGCTTCTCAGGTCATATGATAGTTTGTATGGGGAACAGGCCAAAATGATGCCATGATTCACAGTTTTTGGATGTCAGTAACATCAAACGCCATTTAATGTTGCTTGTCTCGTAACTAAATGTCATGTCAAATAACTTGCACCATATTAAAAGTTCTGTATAAATCCTCTTTTTGTGTTCCATGGACGAAATAGCAGCATATGGGTTTGAAATGACATGGAGTGAGTAAATAATCACAGTTTTTTGTTTTTAAATAACTAATATATTAAAGTATTGATATTAATTGCTATTTGTATTTAAAACAGTGTGAGATTCATTAATAAATATAAACAGCCTGACTGTTCACAAAAACATTGATTCATACATGATGGTGACTCCTCAAAACGAACAAGAACATTAGCTGCCTTCCTGCTCTCAGATAAGAGTTCCTCATCCTCCTCCTGCTCTGTTCGACGATGGCGGTTACTGAAACACACAAGCACGGGCCAGAAATAAATCAAACCCAATCACCATGACGACACATGTCTGACCAACAACTTTGGAAATAATCGCTAACCTCATGCATCTGAATGTGTGAGCATGCATGTCCGTGTATGTGTGTCTGACTCACTCTCCGACAGACAGCAGGTTCTGTTTCTCATCCTGTTTGATTCGGGGTCTCCCCACTTTGACCTTCAGAGGTGAGGTGGGGGATTTCTGACTGGCAGGCTGAATGAAATGAGCGAACAGCTCAGTCTGCTTCAGCAGGAACTCAAACCTGTTCGCACGGTCTGTTTTCTACAGCCAAGGAAGAGATGAAGATTTTTGAGTAACATGATCTGAAAAATAGTACTTCAAACTTAATAAAAACTAGTGTTGGGCAACGATTAAAAATAAAATTTTCCGTGTACATAATATGTGTGTGTGTACTGTGTATATTTATTATGTATATATAAAGACACACACATACAGTATATATTTAGAAAATATTCACTTGTATTTACATGTATATATTTATATTCATATTAATATTATACATAAATATATTTAATATATAAACATAACATTTTTTTAAACATATACATGCGTGAGTGTATTTATATATACATAAATATACACAGCACACACACATATATTATGCACACAAAAACTTTTATTTTGGACGCGATTAATTGCGATTAATCGTTACCCAGCACTAATAAAAAATTTTGGTCCCACTTTATATTAGGTGGCCTTAACTATTAGGTACTTACATCAAAAAATAAGTACAATGTACTTATTGTGGTCATACTGTATTTCAAAACACTTTTGCTGCTATTGAGGTGGGATATGTTTAAAGTTAGGGACAGGTTTGGTGGTATGGGTAGGTTTAAGGGTGAGTTAAAGGGTAAGGGATGGGTCAACAGTGTAATTATAAATGTAATTACAGAAATTAATTACAGATGTAATTACACAGGTATTTTTAAACATAAGTACAATGTAAAAACATGTATGTACACAATAAGTGCATTGTATCAAATTATTAATTTCAATGTAAGAACATAGTAGTTAAGACCACCTAATATAAAGTGGGACCAAATTTTTTACTTTACAAAGTTTTGTTTAAAAAAACTACCCTGTTGGTCCACAGAGGAAAAAAACGCTTTTTTCACATTTAAATATATGCGACATTTTAAAACTGGTTAATTGATTTTACATTATTTGTATTCCATCAATTTAAAAAAAGAAATTCTGCCAAATATGGCCTAAGCTGTATCTGAAATATGAAAAATGCTGAATTCACAAGCACTATATGAAAGTAGGAAGGTGTCTGAATTCAGTATTTGCTTAACATCTAGTAAATTCCTTCATCTGGTTGTTTTCACCTCCATCTCTGGTTGGTTTTGAGGGTTGGTATCGTGAACCTCATTCTCACCTGTGGTTACCCCTGACCAACACCTCAATGTATTTAAAAACCAGCTGCCACAACATTATACATAAACAGTGTGGATTAAAAGTGAAATGAAACTCACTCTTTTTTCCTCATACTCGGGGTCAGCCAAGCTCTCCTTCACAGCTGCTTTAGGAGGAGGGTCCAGGAGAAATGGCGGGTCTTCCTAGAAACACAAATCAAAGACACACATTAGATACCAATACATGCAGACAATATATATATATACATATATATATATATATATATATATATATATATATATTGTAACAACTATTTGATGCCAGGTGCTGTGACATATGCATGCGCTGTTTAATGCGCTAGAAACATGTTTTCCTCCACGCATAACTTTCATTTTATGGTATAAGTATTAGTAATTCACGCAAATATTTCCACTTACTCTAAAAGCTCAGCAATTCCCCATTAAATTTCACAGACTTCAATGAATAGATGACAGCTCCCATGCATATGAAACAGACTGAGCGCTTTGAAAAAGGATCACAATTTTGCAGAAATATTTTTGTTGGATGTTAAATTTAGCTCCACAAATGTTATTAAATATAAATATATAATATATTCACAAACAGTGGGAGTCCTTCTATTTTATTCAATTTACACAGATGCATATGATCTGATCTCTAATCGTAAATATATATATACCCAATCATGATAAGAGGTAACAACTCAAACCAATCAGCTTTCAGTATCACATTAGTACATCACTAAACCCAAAAGATTAAGAAAAGCTGTTATGGATGCCACAGCCACGTAATCATTCAAAGGCACAATTACAAAAAAAAGTCCACTTAAATTATTCTGCATGCTTAAGATTTGTATTTTTTTCTTTCTACAGGTTAGCTTAAGAGTTTTTTCTCTTTTTTTTAGTATAACATTATAATAGCAAAACAATAAAAGTTTTTCAGGAAGAGTGTTTTCAGCTTGTTTATTTTCATATAAAAATACAGCATGCAGTTGCTTCAAACAATGGCATAAAGCTTTTCAAAACATAATTTAATGTAAATTGTGATAATCGTAATTAATAATTGCAATAACAATTTCAAGGGAATAATTGGCGAATATGATTTTTGTCATAATCGTGCAGCCCTAATCAAACCTGCTGAAATATTTATTAGTTCAATCTATTTTTATTTGCATATCAGCCTCTTTGAAAATTCTCTCACAGGCCACCGCTTAAGAAATGACATTTATTAATGTTACTATGTCCAGAGAAATAAACTTGTGTTTTCCTTTATTATAATTTTAATTGTTATATTTTTAAATGAGAAAACAGGTGTTTTTGTTTTATAATGTGATGGTTATTCATGTACAAATGCATTTACTACATTTCTTTTTTACAACCTGCAGTTTGCATTTTATCTAGAGCATGACACTGATGATAGGATGTGGAACAACATGATTTTTGTTTTTAATAAATTGGCTTTTTTATCCAGTTATTCAAAGCTGCAGCCTTACTTCACCTGTAACTTAAGCGTAAAGTAACAGTAACAAGTAGGACATCAACCATTCGTTACAACAGGTTGTCATGATAACCATAGTTGCTATATTTATTGTTTCTACTGTACATTCAAAATAAATCATTATGAGATCCAGTCTTTTTTTTTAAATTATTATTATTAATATTATTATGTGCCTGTTTTGGCATTTAACTTACCGCAGTTTTATTCTAGTAACAATAACTGTACTAGCTATGGTATTTTAGCAGAAGCTATGGTTACCATTGTAACTTTTTTAAGGGATGTGTTACAAAACTTACATCGTAATCACTACAGTATGTCAATAAACAACAATACAACATTTACACTGATTACACGCGATTTATGTAAACGCAGCAATATGAACAAAGTGTGACCGAACTCATAACATATAATGTTTAAATCGCTTATTAAAATGACTCTTTTTGATAACTCTCAGCAGTTCATCTGGGCTCCAACTTTTAGTGACATAGGATAAATACTCTGACTAACCCAGTCTTATATAAGCTCAAATAAAGCCAGAATGACACCAGAGTCATTTCAACTGACAGTAACAGTGAGTATGTGAGTGTTTATTTACGCATGTCTGCGTATAGTTGTAGACGTCGTTCAGACAGATTTGCATGCGTTCAGTCTGTGGCTGCACGAAGAGTGGCGCAACTCTGCATGCAAATCTGTCAAAGCCACAAAAACATGCTCTGAAACACGGAGTAATAAACATCTAAAGCTCTGCAGATGTGAACTGAACTCCGCCTTCCCGCCATGTTCCGTTCCCCCCAAACGCAGATGAACTGGAAACTTCTGCATCCTGCTTTTCATGTCCGTCTGCTAACACACATTCTGTACTTCTCTTTCTCTTTACCTCTTCCGCCTCCGCGTGCGCCTCCCGAGAAGTAGACGGTAGCTCTTCGTCCGACATGTTGGTTAATGTACGAAGTTCATGAGTTACTGGTGACCAGACAGTAAGTTATAAAGCATAATTTTGGTGTATGCGTCATGACAGAACCGTGCAGTCACAGCGCGCGCACACGCCCCTTTCAGAGCTTCATACCAAATCTCGCGAGAACAGAATGATCCATTGCCGCTTTCAGAGTTGTACACTAGATCTCGCGATATTATCAAATGCTCAAAAATGGGCAACTGTCAAACAGCAACCACTGAGACACAAAGCAGAAAGATCAAATGTATCATATTGGGTTTTTTTAACAATGTCTCAGCTTAAACTAAATGCCCTGCTCTTGTATGGTGACCAGATTAGTATTGATATAATCTATTAATTTAAAAACGGGAATAACACAACGTATGTTTTTGTTTTCAGTTGTTGTGGGTTCCTTAAACTATTATTATGCATAATGATTATTATAATGTTTCAGGTCAAATGACCCTAACCGGTTTTAATACAGTTCATCAAAAACAAACGAAAGATACCATATGATAAATAAAATAAAAGTATATTTAACCATTTTTATAGGCTATATATTTATTTATTTACATTTTATTTAATTTTTTAAAAAAAAAGTAAAAAAAATTTTTACATTTTATTTACATTTTTATTTTTTTACAAGGATCCCCAGTGACCACAACAAATATCTCATGACTTTTCCTGTTGTTTGTGATTTATTGGATAAGGAGTAAGGATAAGCTTAAAAAAAAACTAGACATATATATATATTCATAAAATGTGCATTTTCATAGGCTACATCCATATTTTCAAGACATTATGAAACCTTTCATTAAATATTATTTTATTTATTATTTATGTGTTTGTTTGTTTGTTAGTATATTAGCTTATTTTTAATGCTTGTTGACAACCATTTTATGTCATCTTGAGGGTGCCCTTAGAAGTGTACTGAGACCCCCTAGAGGGCCCCGACTCACTGCTGTATAAAGTAATTACAACTTTATTAATTTTTCAAATGTTATTTTATGTTTGTGCTTTTGAAAGTTATGTTGATTGCATACAGGAGCATCGTTGGGAATTATTCTGGGCCCTATGCACTGACTTATGCACGTTCCCCCTCCTCGCCAAGGGACCTTGTTACTCTTTACCACTATTACCCCCAGTCCCCCACTATTATGTCCTGTACAGGAGCATAAAAGGTGGTAATATTTTATGTATTTAAATATTTAAATATTTTATGCCAAAAAAGTATTTTGATATAGATATTGGTCACTAGATGGCAGACAGACACCACAGCATTTCCTCATGCAGCACAACCTGCTTCTTCTCATAATGTGCAGATAGGAAAAAATACTGGAGTTTCATCTGAAAAATATTTGTAGGACTTATAATGGTGGCATGCGATGTTAAAAAGTTTGAAATAATTCACCATTTTTCATTTTCCATTTCCCTCCTTCTCTCTTTCTTTCTCTAAGGCTCCAACAACAGTTAAAATTCCCCTCACAGCATTTTCCAAACTGACCTTGGGTTTTCTCACATACACATACACACAAGGTCATGTGCTGGTTTGTTACAAGACACTGGAGGGAGGAACATCTTTTTCTTCCTCCACCCAGAATACACACACACACACACACACACACACGCAGACGGTTCGCTTGTACATACATGTCCTCTCAAAGATCACATACAAATACAAAAACACACGCTCTCTCCTCCCACCCGCTGTTTGTTCCTCCTCTCTCTCTCTCTCTCTCTCTCTCTCTCTCTCTCTCTCTCTCTCTCTAGCTCTTTCTCTCTCACTCTGTCCCTGGTCGATGCTGTGAGTTCCTCCTCTCCGTGTTCGGGGGGTTGAACACAGGATTCTCTCTGCCTTCCTCTCAGTCTGCAATCAGCAACGCACACACACACACACGCACATAGACAGACGCAGCAGCTATGAGCGCAGGCGATGTGGTGTGCACAGGATGGCTCATAAAATCCCCTCCGGAGAAGAAGCTAAAGAGATTTGTGAGTAAAGTCTTGTGTGTCTGTGTGTGTGTGTGATGTGTTCAGCATTAGAAGCGGGTACTGCAGTATAATGATCCACTGTCAGTTCACGTTCTCTGTGTTTTATAACACAGCTGTGTTTCTCTGTGCTGCTCGGTTGCATTTTCATACATACTAAGTGCTGACCTATGCCTTGTAACTATGGCTTACACTTGCACTTTCTCTGCTGCTTTCTATCACTGTCAGTGTTTTACACTAGGCTCTGCTTGGCTGCATTTTAATTTCTGTTGCCTGTGGACTTTAGATCGTTGTTATGCGATGCTTTACACATGCTAATTCTCAGCTGTGCTTGTGCAGCATTTGAGTGCCTTCTCACACGTGGCTGTGCTGTTTTGCATTGGCTCATGCCTGTGTCAAATTCAGTGCTGTGCATTGTGACAAAG
Organism: Tor tambroides; assembly: GCA_021397915.2. Taxonomy (NCBI): domain Eukaryota; kingdom Metazoa; phylum Chordata; class Actinopteri; order Cypriniformes; family Cyprinidae; genus Tor; species Tor tambroides. The sequence continues at coordinate 70,542 of JAFVLL020006791.1, forward strand.
CACTTTACCTGTGCTGTACCGTATGACTCTGTAATGGAATGCATCTCAAATTCTAGATTTCATGTACAAAATTGGATATTGCAGTTTTATTTTAGAATGTAAGTGACAGAGCACTGCAGTCTGTTTGTTATTTGTCTGTTGCAAAAATGCAGAGCGCATATTTTGTTGTCCTTTGCCATTCCTGTGTTTGATGTTCCTTCCTCATTTCTTCTAGCATGCAATCTGTTTATGTTTACTGTGCTTAATTGTGCAAGCGTTTCACTGTGCTCAGCTTGCATTTCACCCTGTGCTTTCATCTGTCAGACCAGAAGCTACAGTGCACATTTTACCTGTGTCCGAGCAAATGCTACTTGTATTGCTGTGATGTTTGCTATACATGTAAACAGGAAACTGTTTAAAACAGGAACTATTAAAGTAAAACTGGAACAGTTTAAAACTGAAACGGCCTAACGGTGTTCTCTTTTTACTGTGTTAAATGTTGTTGTATAATCTGTTGACCTCAGTTTTGTTGTAAACGGGGATGAGTGGTATGTCATGGTAATCCTATTAACAGTATACAGTCCTGTTAACAACAAGAATGATAACTATAACCATATTAGCACCCACACCAATGGATGACAACTGTCCAGATTCTGTTTATTATCTGTTTATGTCATCTTTAAATCCTTAAGCTCATTTATGTTGGGTGAATTTTGATTTTTTTTAATCGTTCAGCCCAACAAAAAAAACAAAAAAAAGAAGTCCTCTAGACACACTAAGGATGACAACTATAACCTGGCAACAACTGTTAAGTTTTAATAATCGCTCTAGTTCTGTGAGAATAGGGATGTCCTATCCACAGCTATCCAGAGCACACAAGGGAACAATATCGTTGGAATCTCTTTCTGAGCATTTTTTTGATGAAGGATAAAAAGTTTGACAGTCCTGACTGTCAACTAGCTTAAGCGTGTAAAGCAGCAGATGATATACAGTAACTGCAGAATGCACTTGCTATAAACCCTACTTAATTGTTTGTTGGTGTGGACATTAACATAGTTACCATTATAGTTATTGTTCTTGGTGTGAACAAGTTTTAACTGTGATGTGGACTTCCCTGTTCTCATAGAATTAGAATGATAACTTTATGGATATAGTTATCGTCCTTGGTGTGAACGGAAATTAAATTCTAAAATTAGGATTAAGTATTCAATCATTAGTCATATCACAGCATCATGCAAGTATAGCATTGCTATTTTAATATCACTAAAATAATATTATAGTTTTTGTTATAATTTTAGTTCAAGTTTAGTAAAGTTGTGTTTTATCTTTATTAATAGTTTTTGTTTTTCTTTATCTCTAAATAATTTTTATTAATTTTTATGTCAGTGTTAGTTGTTTTAGTGCATAATCTAAATGAAAATAGGAAATGCTGGCTTGCAACTATAACTAATATATATATTTCTTTTCTTTTTTTTATTGAATTTTATATATTTATGAAATGCTTTTTTATTGTTTTAGTTAACTACAATAACCCTAACACCTTGTTTAGGTTAATATGTAAATGAATAAAGGAGATATATTTTAGGTGCTGGGTTTGGTCACCGTTTCTTTTAACTTGTTCATCCTATGTAAACACCTTTTTGCTTTTTTTGTAATTTACGTAGTCCTTTGATATGACAAATGATGTTTTAACAGCACAACTATTTCATGTAGTCTCTTAATTAATTGGAGGAAATTAAGTGTATAAGAATCACAAGTTTTAGGTGAAATATAGCCTGTCAAACTTTAGTGCACTGCTGTTAACTACCCATTAACTAATCTTTTAAGCTTTCTTTGTCACTAGTTTGGCTAAATGCATTACTGAGTTCATATTCTGCTTGTTAATACACATAATTCGCAATCGTAAAGCAGCCTTTCCAAAAGCAGGTGCGCAATATTATTCAAAAGTCAATTTATATACAAAAGAATACTGTGCTACTCTAATTAAATCCTGATTAGACATTCAGAGACACTGTCGAGTTAGTCCTCTGCATGGAAGTGGAGGTCTCAGTTGTTTGGTAGAGAAGAGGAAGGGAGGACCACCAGTCATAAGATGTGTGTTCAAAGTGTCAGTCTGACACCACAAACATTCTCTCTCTCACTCACCCCTCTCTCTCTCTTTCGCTCTGTTTTTGTGAAATTTGGGTGTGTTGCAAAACATGGGAAGTGTAGGGTGCCAGGCAGTTGAGAGTGACCCTGCATTCAGAAATGAGCTGTGCTATCAGAGACCACACAGGCAAAAGTGGCTCGACTGCTATTAGTTAGGAGGTGTAACCCGGTGACTGACAAATAGTGAGTGTAAACAAGTGTGCCTGTAGTCTGTGTTTGTGCTCATGTGCGTGTGTCATAGTAAATAGTTTAAGGCACCGCATGAAGAGCAAGCAAATGCTTTCACTTGCTCACTCGCTCGCTCACTCTTTCTCTCTAGCTCTCTCTCTTTCTCTGGTTTTGTGGCTTCATCTGATAGTACAATGGGAAAGAGTGTAGTGTGTGTTGTGTGCTACCAGTGTGATCTTTTTCTTTCTTTTTTTTCTCTACTTTCTTTCTCTTTCTCTTTCTCTCTTTCCCTCTTTCTTTCTTTCTCTTTCTCTTTTTCATGCTTTCTTTCCCTCTTTCTTTCTTTCTTTCTTTCTTTCTTTCTTTCTTTCATTCAACATTTTTCCACATTTTAGGGTAAAAAATATTATTTAAGCAGCGTGACAGGTCACTATTTCCTTGAAGTTTTTCTCTATTTTTAATCATCCTTGAGCTTAAATCTAACATTTTAACATGATTTTATTTTAATAATATTGCATGTAGTCTTTCAGTTAATAAGATGTCATAACTGCATGCATGATAATTATATAATTATATAATTGTTTTAGATTAAGTATATTAAGTCACACTGCAGAATACTGCTACCACTTCATACACTTTGAGAAATAATAATTTTAAAACCTTTCTATAACTAAGAAATTACATTTTAGCCTTAAAATTTTTAACTGTATAATACTGCATAATTTGGAGGTACACAGTAAGAAAAAGATATGTAGAAAAACACAAAGGATTTTCTTTAACCCTAAAATAAATTGTATACGTAAAACAAAAATAACAAGCAATTCAAAATTCAGGTGAAACACCTGTAAAATCATAAAGGAAAATTCCTCTATATTCACATAGTACACACACACATATACATACACATATATATATATATATATATATATAGACTGTGTCCTATGGTGTGACATAGCAAAAATGTAGAAAAAAAATCTTAACATACAAATAACATGATAAAAATGTATCTTCATTGTTAGAGTTACAAATAACCTGAGAGAGGTTTATCTTCAATGTTAGAGGTTTTTTTTTTACATTTTTCCGCCACACCATAGGACACATTGATTCGTCAAATACCCATATATAGCCTATATATATATATGCGTTAATGTGTGATATTGCTTACCACATTTCAATAAATAAAAAAGAAGTTAATACTGAGTAATTTCCATAGATGCATACTTTCCCAGTTGTTTTTGCTCCGTCAACATAAATAGTTCCAAACAAAGCCGTTTCATAGCAACACCGAGCAGAGCCGGCTCTGAGGTGATGTTTCCTTCCTGAATGAATCAACATTTTTGAACCAATCATTTGAGTAAATGATTCCGTGACTCGCTCACAAAGACAGTCACTTGTTTTGTTCCTAAATGAATTTGTGTTTTTGAACAAATTGGTTGAATGAATGATACGATTCATTAAAACAATCATTTGTCGACACCTACTGCGGAATGATGTCATATGCAGAAAGAGTTACTGATGAATTTATACATTACTTTTAACGTAAGAGCAGGTGCGTGCGGCCATTTGTAACATGAATGTGTGAGGCTGTAGAAAACAGTCTGTTATACTACATACTAGTTTTCTTTATCATATTATTTTAAAGTATTATAATCATAAATGCACTGGTTTGTAACCCAAATCGTTTTGCAATTTACTGCACTGTTATTCTTATAGTTATTTATTTAAAGGCTAAGAATTCGAAAGTCTCAAACATTCAAAGAAAATAGCTTAAACTTAGATGGATAGGCCTATGAGTACAAAAACTTGAAGGGAAAAAACTTACTATTTACTCTTTGTTGTTTACATTAGGAAGAAAGCAAAACACATTGTTAAATGTTAGTTTGGATTCACATTTACTTTTCTTCATCTAAAACGAAATATACAGACCAAACCACAGATATATGCTGCAAACACATGTAGACAAACTCTTAAAGGGGTCATATAATACGATTTCAAGTTTTCCTTTCTCTTTGGAGTGTTACAAGCTGTTTGTGCATAGATAAGATCCCTGAAGTTGCAAAGACTAAAGTCTCAAAACCAAAGAGATATTCTTTATAAAAGTTAAGACTCTGCCACACCCCCCCTAAAACGGCTCATTCAAACACGCCCCCACATGTCTACGTCACGATGTGGGGAGATTTGCAAAACACCGCCCAAACGTACACGCAATGAAAGAAGGCGGAACTATTATTCTCGCTGTAGTATTGTTGCTGCCGCCGGCACCATGTCCTGGAGCTGCTGTGTTTCATTGTGAAAGCGAAACTACTTTGTTTGGGCTTCCACAAGAGGACACAACTAGAAATCAGTGGTTAAGTTGTATTTACAACACTGTTCCAGAGCAATACAACGCAAATATTCGAGTGTGTGCAGCACATTTTATGGAGGACTATTTCCTGAATTGGAAGCTACAATGTTGGCTCGCACAAAGGCTGTTTCTATAAAGTGGGGCAATTCCAACTTTGAAGGGACAGTCTGGCGCTTCTGACTCACAGCCTGTAAGTACATTTCTGCCACTGACGATTCAAACGCGAGTTTTGAGCAGTGTAGAGTAGTGCTTGTTGTTTGTCGTTTCTCCGATCACAAATGCAGACATGGTAATGTTTACGCGGCGCGATGCAACGCGACGCGTAAAAAGACCGTATAAGTCATTATAATCAGTAATTATGTCCCCACTGGATGCAACAAATGCCTCGTTTGTAATGGGTTTTATTGTTTTTGTGTGGTCGCGCCGTGAAACACCATTACATTACGGTGAGGGGCGAAACATTTCCGTCTCACGCTTGAGGTATTCGGCCAATCACAACGCACCGGATAGCTGGCCAATCAGAGCACGCCTCGCTTCTCAGAACGATGAGTTTTGTAAAAATCGATGCGTTTCAGAAAGGCGGGGCTTAGAGGAGCAACAATAATGTACAGTATGTGGAAAATAATGTGTTTTTTGAACTTTAAACCACAAACACATTGCATTACACTAAATACACAAAATAATGTTCTTTTTAGCAACATCATATGACCCCTTTAAAAAAACACACACATCTAAACATGAACGTGTTGGTGTTTGTTTAACGTAGACAAATGTTTAGGTCATTTTCAGACTTCCCTTCTGTGAGGAGTTCTGGGAAAACATAGCTCTAGTTCCTCTCTTTGACTAGAACATGCATGCATAAGGGGAAGAAAATATAACCATTCCAAAAGAAAGAATAGAGAGAAGGTCTTTGTTTGCGACAGAGGTAAATCAAGGCCATGGCCTGACCCTGCTGTTCTGAGCATGCCCAGAACAATGTGTGGTCTCTGACAAATTCTGTAGAAAAACAGTTCAGACACGGGAAGAGTAACGTATGCGTTTCAGTGAAATCCACAGACACACACTTACTCACAATAGTGACTCAAGATGGAAGAATTTTTAAAAGTACACTCTTAAAAATAAAGGTGCTTAAAAGGTTCTTCACAGGAATGCCATAGAAGAACAATTTTTGGTTCCACAAAGAACCATTGAGTCAAAGGTTCTTTAAAGAACCATCTCTTCCTTACCTTTTTATAATCTGAAGAACCTTCTTTCACCACAAAGAAACTTTTGTCAAACAGAAAGGTTCTTCAGATGTTAAAGGTTCTTTATGGTACCATTTAGACAAAAAGGCTCTTCTATGACATCGTGAAGCACCTTTATTTTTAATAAAGGTGTAACTGTGTTTTAATCAGTGCCTGGTAGTTTGTGCTTTGTAACTCTACATTCAAGCCTGTTTCAAATGGGGTTTTTGACAGTACAGCAGTGCTAGTAATTAAACTTTTCTTTTTTAAAAAATAACTGAGAAATTGCTTAGGTTTCAGGGTAAAATATACCCACTTTAGCCTTTGTCAGCTTTCTTGCATGTCTGTATCAAAGACCTAGAAGATGGAGACTTTCGCCTTGTAAGCAGCATTTAAGCAAATGCAGTTCTACATTTTCTTTATATATTCTGTGTATGTGTGTATGTGTTAATGAGGTGTGATTACTTTTAAGGAAGTGTTTGTGTTTCTCTCCCTTTACTGTAAAGTCTATTTTTATAAGTGATCTGTAGTGTCAATTTTTTTCAGTGTGATAACTATTACAATATATATGAAAAGGTTCAGAATTGATTGAAATGTGGTAAAATGGACACACTCAGCTGAAAGCATGAGCGTAAAAGCCAAAATACCTTATTATTATTATTATTATTATTATTATTATTATTATCCTCCTTTTTCAGCCAGTGATCACTGTATCTTTTTGTTGTTTTGTTTCATGGAAAAGAACAGCTTTTTCTCTTTATTTTAAACTCCTTTAGTGTTTGACAGGAAAAAGTTATATGTTTGGAGCAACTTGATTTTCAGATTAAAGCAAATACTGAAGCTGTGACTCCCATCTGACCAACCAAATGATTTCCAAACGATTTCTCACTTCACACTTACAATTAACCCCTTTTTTTTGGATGTTGCGTTCAAAGTCATCATCTTACAAATCTGAGGTGCCACATGCCCCCTGTATTTTAATAGGCATGGCACTCCTGGAAGTACTGTAAGTGTACTATAAGTCAATTTGGATAAAAAATTTAGGACGTAAGACCAAAGTAAATGGAGAAGTCTTTTCTGGCCTCTTCTTGCTTAATCTTTCTCTCATTACTAATGTCAGCACTTAGTCTGGATCTCAGAGAAGAGGAAGAGAGTTTGTCTTATGACGCTAGAGGTATAGAAATCCTGCAGCTCTGCAGCTTTCTTTCCCATCATGCATTTGTTTGATCATATTAGGCACCTGAAAAAAACAACCTCAAGGGAGGAAGTCAGGGTTTTCCTGATGATACAAGTGCAAGACTGTGGCCTTTTTAATATATTGCTGTAAGAAAAAAAAAATAGAAAACTGGTCTTGTTTCTCAAGAGATCTTAATGACACTCCCCTGCTGGTGAGTTAATTAGAATAAATTCTTAGACGCTTGTGTGAGACGTCTTTACCGTCAGGTTGTGTAACAGCTGATTGCTGTGGTGAAATCTTGGTTACACAAAGAAAACAGCAACTAAGTGAACAAAGACGCTTTAACTTGAAACAACAGAAGTGAATGATGTCAGACAGAAGCAAAACAGAATGCACAAGTTGCTGATGGCTCCAGAAAATTCAGGATTGGAGCTGTTATGTTGAAAGGCCACACAAAACTGCTGAACTTTCTCTTCTTTGACTGGAATAACATTCTCAAGAATGAGAATAAGAATCCAGTCCAATTGGACTATAAGCTATAGTGGCAATGACAGATGGTGTTTGTTTGCTTTGGGTTTTAAGTGGGTTTTTGGTGCCAGTTTGGCTTTCTAACTTCACCTTACTGACATAAATCAATTCTTAAATTGTGTTCAGACTGAATATGTCACCATTCAAAATGTATATAACATGTTTGACATTGGCATTCAACTGAACACTCTCCGTGATATCAATTTATCAATGATAATATATATATATATATATACACACTCTCTGTGTTTATGTTGAATTTCAAATAATAGTTTTAATTTAGTTGTTAAAAAGGTTTTTTTTTTTTTTCTTATCCTGGCTAGGACAGTAAAGTGAACAACTGGTGCCCCCTCAAAAAATTGTATGGTGCCCCTACTTTATTTGGGTTATTGTATTATCTTCCCTAATAAGAAAAAGATTAAAAAATAAGAAAAAGAGCAAAAAGTAGAGAGAAATTATGAGTAAACTGGGGACTGCAAAGGAACTGGCACTTTCTCTCAACTCCCTGTCATTCTCTTTCCTGAGAAAAGTATTTCTGCAGTAGTTTCTGTTACATCATTGAAAATGGAAAGTCACATGCAAAGGAGAATTCTCTGAAAGACAGATTTCCAGATTTCACCTGAGGCAGGTACTGCTCGCACTTAATAGAACAACAACAAAAAAAGCACACTTAAAGTAATACATAATACACTGTATAATAATCACACATAATGACCTAATAGCCTAAAGTATATGCAGTTACCTCATAAGGTAATGATGATGATGTAATAATAACCTAATAACTTTTTAATGGAATAACAACTTAATACATCTAATAACCATGTTTTTGGAACTGATTACAGTGCAGAAACTGGATTTCTAGTTACTGCTAAAGCCAGGATATTTATACTGATTGACTTGGGGTTTAAGTGTTGATTATTTACTTCTTGTAACCGAATGAGCACCCTGCTTCTGCTCTGAGAGATTAATCTGTGTGTGTTTCTTGGGAAGTAAGTTTGTAAGTCATCTCTGACTGCAGACCACACCCTGCCCAGTTTAGACAGAAGTTTATCTGTAAGTTTGTTCTCGCATGTACACTAGCCTTGCCACGGTCACACTCGGTAAGGGAGGACACCAGTGTGAAATTTTATATTGGGGAAATTATATACATGAAACTTACATTCAGAAAGGCCGCAAATGTATCAATCTAGACCCATTCTAAGATTGTATTGCATTTCTGCAATGACTGAACTCTTGAAATGATCACTGTTTTCTTTTAATACAATTTCATCTAATGCTCTCTGAGTTTCATTTTCACTTTTAGTCAGAATAATTCAAGCTTCATTATTGCGCAATGAAATTGGCTCCTCAGTTGGTTTGAACACAGACACGGCATGGTGTGAAAAATATGACATTGGGGCGAGACTGATTTGTAATTATATATTCATTTGTAATTATATATCATTTGTAATAATTATCCATTTACATATTTATTAACATTATCCAATAGTCAGCCTTCGTGACATCAGTGGAAAAGTACATTTGTTTCAGAGGACATTAGTATATTTCGATCAGAGTAGTTTTAGTATTATACTATTATAATATTTATTAAAATGTTGAATTCTTTTATTTTTATGTTTTCATTTTTTTTTTAACTTTTAAATTTTTTTTAAGCTTTAATTTATCTAAATTTCAGTTTTAGTAACTTTGCTTCACTTAAACTTTAGTTAACTAAACTGACTTTGTATTATTCAAGTTGATAAAGACAAGCATTGATTTTTTCTGGAATAATGTGTACAGGTGAATTGTTCAAAATAATAGCAATCAAGACAAAAATGTGTCAAGATCTAAACAGGGGCAAATGTTTCATGTGGAGAGTGAATGCTTGCAGTCTGAAAACAAGGCCTAAAGATCTAAAGCTCAAAGGAGACTTTTTGACTTGAGTTCATCCAGCAGAACAATGTTAAACTAATGCTGTTCCTCTCTCTGTCTCTCGCTCTCTGTCCCTTTCTCTCTCAGTCATGGCGAAAGCGATGGTTTGTTTTGCGGAGGGGTCGGATGAGCGGGAATCCTGATGTTTTGGAATATTACCGTAGCAAGAGTTCCCGAAAACCAATCAGAACCATCGACCTGCAGGAGTGCGAGGTCACCATCGAGGCAGAGGTGCGGCCCACTAAACGCCAGTATCAGAATCAGCACCTGTTTGTGGTCAAGACCGCCACGCGCATCTTTTACCTGCTGGCCAAAACAGCAGAAGAGATGAACATCTGGGTACAGAACATTGGACAGATTTGCACGTTTGGAGGACTGAACAGACATGCAGGTGAGGAGATTTACTATAGAAGTTTTATTTTGTTTTTAAGTCTTGGGTTACCTGATAAAGTTCTAATAGTATCAGAAATGTTGGGTTGCAGTCCTGCAGTCATTTTGCTTTCCCTTTATATTATTAGATTATCATCATACTACTGAAAACTACCTTACGATTTCTCTGAAGAATGAGCAGTCCATGACCTCATTCTTCAGTTCACACCCGACTCCAGACACTTTGACTTAATTTTTCCCCTTTTCAATACAAAACACTACACATTAACATTAGCACAAGGACTTGGTTTGGAATTATTTCAATTTTACATGTGAGAATGAGAATGTGAGAATGAAGCAGTCAATTATAAAAAATAAAAATACTCATTTTCTTTTTAAATTAAATAACTTCTGCTCACCAAAAATACAGCAAAACAGTAATACTGTGAAATGTTATTACAATTTAAAATAACTGTTTTATTTTATTTTAAAATATAGTGTAGTCTTTAATGTCACATGATCCTTTACAAATTATTTTGACATGCTGATTTGGAAACAACATTCCTTATTACTATCAGTGTTTAATATACTATATATTGCTTAATATTTTTGAAGAAACCGTGATACACTTTTTTAGGATCCTTTGATGTATATAAAGTTCAAAAGAATAGAAATTTAAAAAAAAAAAAAAAGTAAAATAAAAATAATAAAAAGTCTTTACTGTCACTTTTGATTAAGTGAATGCATTCATGCTGGATAAAAGTATTAATTTATTTAAGGAAAAAAAAATATTTCTGATAAATAATTTTATATGTGCATTTTAGAAATAAATAACAGAGAAAAACAAGAATTTTTGTACCCCAGCAAGTGGCAGGCGATAGGACAAACTGGAATAACAACTAAAAGTCTAACTAAAAACAAAAGCATCTCAAAATAAAATTCTTAGAACTAAAATTGCTTTGCAGTAAACATGTCGTTAACAAATACAAACCGTATATGCACGTGGGTTTATGAGAAAGGAAAGGAAATGCTACAGATGAGCTAAAACAGGAAAAACCCTTGTACGTAAAATACTCCAAAAAAACAGCCTACGTTCAGCCCTTTCACCACATCAGATCCCTGCATTAACCTAAAGATTCAGTTTTCAAATGAATAAACCTAGCCTGGGAAATAATTAACCACAGGATGTTTCTCCAGAGAGAGATGCAGAGACTGAGAGATGCAGACAGAATCCATGACGCTATAATCTAGGCGAGGTCTTATTTTAATATTCTGTTCCATTCCTCCATCTCTCTTCCTCTCTTTCGAATAGTCTGCAGAGCAACAGCTGCGTCACAGAGGAGCGTTCAGACACACACACGTCTGTCATAACAGACACTCTCAAGTACGTAGCATCCCATATATTTAACTAACAGCAAACAGCCAGTGTCACGATCTGTGTCCACAGCACTATCACAGCAAGAAAACGTGTTTTTGTTAAAGCAGGAACAATAATTAGTGTAAGACACATGGGAAAATGTTAGCAGTTAGGGTGGCTGATGTGATATACCAAACACAGAGAGTGAGAGAAACCACAAGTTAGACATTACTTGGAAAGATAACAGAAAGATGAGTGATACAGCACCCGGGAGGGTTTCAGACACACATGCACATGGTTACTGTTTAATACACAACACGCTGGACGGTTGCACACGCCTCTAAACGACTGTGAAAGATAAAGCTAGTATATACAGAACAACAGGCACATCTATGCCCTTTTCCCCAGACACATGGACGGGTGTAAAAGGCTTAATTGTTTAAATCCTAAGCCCCGTTCACACCAAGAACGATAGCATCCGTTTATTCTAAGCCCACGCTCATCTGCCACTTTAAATTCTTGAGCTCGTTAAATAGCAGGATGGATTCTGATTGGCTGTCAATGTTTGTGTCGTTCATCAGCTTGAAAAAATCGTTCTGGAAGTGATTCCAACGATAACGTTTCTCTGTGCCTTTATCATTATAGTTGTAGCGTGGACTCTGCTGTTCTTTAATATTGAGAACGATTTTTAGAACTATATCTTTATCATTATCGTTATCGTTATCATCCTTGGTGTGAATGGGCCTTAGATGGAGGCCAGAGGTGACTATCAGACATACTGTTGAAATAGCGAGTGTAGCTTTGGAGATGCAAAGTCTCAGTCGCTGCTTAGCAGCTAACCTCATTACAGACCCCAGCAGGACTGGATCTCAGCTCTTTATTTACAGACAGACACTTCTGCAGTGAGGCAGACGGACAGCAGGGTGTCACACCTGGAGAGCCGCAGTTTCAGATCCTGCTTCAGGCCATGTGTCGAGACGCTCAGAACACACGCTGGATAAAAACAGTGTTGGGTCCGGCTGCACCGAGGCTTCTGTGAACTTTTGTGAACTTAAATGTTGATTTCTGCCAGGGTCACAGGTTAAACATCACTGTTATGTCTCTTCTGTCACTCTGATCTGTCATCATGACAACCACTTGCTGTATGTGTACTCTCCCTCTTACCATAGCAACATCTCAATGTGTCCCTCACTCTACCTGTCAATGACAACCGCTTACTGTATTTCTACTGTCACTGACCCATCACCATGACAACCACTCACTGTACCTCTGCTGTCGCTGACCCGTCACTATGACAACCACTGACTGCTCTCACTGGCCCGTCATCATGACAACCACTCACTGTATCCCTACTCTCACTGACCTGTCACCATAACAACCGCTCACTGTATCTTTACTCTCACTGACCCATCACCATGACAACCGCTCACTGTATCTCCGCTCTCACTGGCCCGTCACCATGACAACCGCTCACTGTATCCCTACTCTCACTGACCTGTCACCATGACAACCACTCACTGTATCCCTACTCTCACTGAGCTGTCACCATAACAACCGCTCACTGTATCTCTGCTCTCACTGACCTGTCACCATGACAACCATTTACTCCATTTGTACTGTTCTCTGACCCCTATCACCTTGACTAATACTTATTGTATTTCCACTGTCCCTTTGACCCATCACCATGACAACTGCTAACTACTTCTCTGTTCTCCTGAATCCCTTTACCATGGCAACTTCGGACTGCAGGTGTAAAAACAGCTCTACATAATAATTAAAGGCGTCTCACTGCAGCCTTATAAAAGAAATGGTTCAAAAAATCTTGAACCTACAATATAAATGCTGTGCAAAATCGTTATGGGCTTACACATTTAAGTAAAATCCTATAGATGTTTACAGTAAATATAGGATCACAGAAATGAATACAACCACATGCCTGGTGCTTCTCAGAATTCTCTTCTGCCAGAAAGGTTGTGAGTCACTGTCAGTTATTCAAGTGTTGGATACCCAATAGTAGGCTCTGCCAAAGAAGCAATGTTTACGTGAGCCCACACAATCCCCCTCAGATTAGCATGCTAGCTGCAACGTGATCAAAAGCCGGTTATCTACGACTGTTTTCCCACAACATTACCTCAGCATTACTCACAATGCCTTTCAAGCACCAGCAGGTTGAGTGAGATATCAGACGTCCAAACACTGAATCACTACTGGACACTGCTGTTTATGCGCAATTAAAGCTATTTGGATTATTTCAAATTGCTTATTTAATTAACCTGTTCAACAATAACTCCCAAAATGAGAGATGTGTCACTTAAATTTCTTTCTCAAAAGCAAACATAGATTTGACCATGGAAATGGCACAAAACTTTCCACAGTGACCTTTTTCTGGATTATTTCAACTCGGTTCCACCTTCCAAAAATATTTTTACTTACTAATAAAAAGAGAAATGATTACACCCCAAAAATCAACCGTAAGCACATCATGTGCTTCCAGCGAGTGTAGCAGGCATGAGCCTCACGTGTTCATCTGTGGGGCTGAGTGGTTAAGAAATGTCTGCCCACTGCTAACGCACTGTTGAGTCTAAACAGGAAGAGAAAGAGATGTGTGTGTGTGTGTGGGTTGTGGTGCGTGGGGGGCTGGAAGGGGGTGATTTGGTCTGCCACCTTCTGGAATAAAAGCAAAGGTCCTTCAGAAATGGAATTTTTGAAGTATGGTTATTGCACTAATTTTATTGGCATGTAAGATGAAACGTATTGTTAATGTATAAACCAAATCTTTCTCTTTCTCTCTCTCTCTTTCTTTTTGACAGAATCAATGGACAGTCTTAATCACACTCCCTCTTCCCAGCAGCCCTCTCCAGCACTCTCTCCTCATGTTTCTCTCGTGGCCAATCAGGACACAGTTACCGTCGAAAACCACGATGTCCTAGACAGGTCCAGCGAATCAGAGATCAGCCCTCCACTTGACTACCTCTTTCTCTCTCAGTGTGAAACCGGCACGAAGAGCATCGTCAGGCAAGGCCCACCCCGTTTCTTATGATCACACGTTGCAAAAATAATAATTATATGTTAATCTCAATAAGGAAATGAGATTCAATCCATGTAGCGCCAGACTATCGGCTTTTCCTTTAATCTGATTTAATAAAGGTGACTGGGAGAATCAATGAGAATAGAAAATCTCTCATGCTTTTCGCCTCAGTGAAATCTTTTGATCTTGGTCACTGCAGCATAACACACAGTGATTAGATTCAAATAAAATCTTCAGCTACCTGCATGCAAAGTAGGGACGTAATGGTTTTATACAAATGCACAATGATTTTTGTAATGCAGTTTTGTGTTGAATACTGAGGCATCATTATGGAGGGTTATAGCTGATGAAAGAAACAACTATGCAGGTATATAACAGTTAAAAAGTTTGGGGTCGGTATGATTTTTCAGTGTTTTTGAAAGCTCTAATTCTCACCAGGGCTGCATAAATTTTTTTTCAAATACAGTAAAAACAGTAATATTGTGAAATATTACTACAGGTTTTTTACGTTTTATATTTTAATTTATTTAAAAATGTCATTCATTCTTGTGTTGGCAAAGTTGAATTTTCAGCAGCCGTTACTCCAGTCTTCAATGTCACATGATCTTTCAGAAATCATTCTAATATGCTGATGATTTGGTGCTAAAGAATCATTTCTTATTATTATCACAGTTGAAAACGGTTGTGCTACTTAATATTGTTGAGAAAACCTTTTTTTTTTTTTTTTTTACATTTTTTACAATTCTATGATGAATAGAAAGAACAGCTTGTATTTGAAATAGAAATATTTTGTAACATTATAAATATCTTTACTCTCACTTCTGACCAATTCATCCTTGCTGAATATTATTATTATTATTATTATTTCATTTCATGTTGACTTGTGTTTCAGAGACTTAAGCAAATGTTTAATTTTTAACATACTTAATATGTGACATTACACTTGTTTATTTAGATTTTGTCTTTCTAAGACAGTTCATGTGCAAGCAAATTTTAAATTTGTTATGCAAATTTGTGATTTCTGAATCATTCAGCACTCATTCGGCAGAGGAAGCCTGTGTAAAAAAAAAAAAATTCATTATGACAACACACCACACATTTTCCATATGCTTTCTCTGAACAAAAAATATTTCTCATAGAAGTTTTATTTTAAATAACATTGTTTGGTTATTGTTTTTGTGTGTATATGCTTATCTCTGTGTGTTTGTCCTTCCCTAGGTGTGACAGCATCTCTAACTCTGAACGCTCCTTTGAGCAGAGCTCATCTGAATACACAGAGGATGTGTTTAGCCCCACCCCACGCATTGACTCTTCCCCTTCCCCCTTCCTTTTGGGTGGGGTGTCCGAGCCCCCATTCAGTGCCCCCTGTGGACCACTCTCTCTCTCCTCCTACCTTTCGTCCTGCCTTTCATCTCCCATCTCTCTACACCGGCCACCGGACATTTTCAGATTTGACCGGCCCTTCTACGGTACATCAGACCCACAGACGCCTCCTCCTCTCCCACCCAAACCTACACACCTATCCGATCATCATGGTAATGAGGACACCAGCCGTAATCAGACACAACCTGTTCTCCTCCCTCGCAGGACGTCACTTTCAGGAATAGACCACTTTAAGAGAGGTGAGAATGCACAAAAATAAAAATCTGAAAAAAATTCTGCCGATTTGCAAGAAAAGACCTATTATTTAATTTGATGATGCTGATTTAAAAAAATCCATAAAAACGTTCCATCACATCAAGTTTTTTTTTCTCACAAATGCACTTATCAAAATAACAAAAGCAGTCAAATGTCAAAAGTTTCAGGGTTTTTTTTTTTTTTGGTTTCTGTTTTTACAAAAAGTAGTATTCAAATGAGTGGGAAAATTTTCAATTTTCAAATGCACAATTTAATGTCAAAGAACTACACAAAGACAAATTCACAAAATCTGTAATTTTTTTGCCATTTGTTGCAGTAAAAGTCCCACAGATATAGCAGAAAATATGTTTGCATTTTCCTGGCATTTGCCATAATTCTTACCTTGAAATCAGTACAAGGCATTAAATAATGTCATACATTTAAAGCTGCAGTCCGTAAGTTTTGCCTCTTTGTTGCCATCTCTGTTTGAAAACCTGGAATTGCAGTTACTTGCAGAATTATCTTGTTTGCGGGGATGTCCTCAGCGCAGAGGAATCTAATGTTTTGAGGTGAATGTGTGGCTGTCAGTCACCGCACCGGTGTGGATGTTTACTGTACTTTGCAACCACAGATTCTAGCCTACGTCTTGGAATATATGACCAAAATAAGAATTTTCACCGGATATTGTCATCTGAACAAGTAACAAGTCTGCCACGTTTGTTCTGATCAACTGAGGAAAAAAGCATTACAATAAATCGCGCTACCAATGGTGATTTAAATCTAACGATTGTTAGCTCATATCACACCAAACCGTGCAAATGATTATTATTGTACTGTTATACTTTATTCTCAAATTAATGTTAACAACATCAGCATTGCGTGACTATGAGTATAGTGTGTATTAGCGTGTAGATTTCAATTTCTGTACAATCTAATTGTCATGCCATTCGAATTTCATATTAAGAAATTCTTTTAACCCAAAAAGCAAATTATGCTCCCTTCCAACTGGTTTTCTTTAAAATACAAATCTTGAGTAATCCCAGGCTATCTGTAATCACATGCATATTTAAAACTGGAATATAATTTAATTTCATTCACATATGTTTCATAAACACATAATCATTTCTGGATTACAATCTGCCATCAAAATGATACATTTAATTATTCTAGCTGCTGTGAGAAAAGGCTATAAACGAGTCGCCACCTGCAGGATCCTCACATGCGATAGCCTAGTAGCCGGGACAACTTCTTTATGTTTACAGACGTGACGTAATGACACAGTGCCATGCTCGAATTTCCCGCGAAAACCTACCCGTACCACTCAAATTAGAAAACATTATTATAAGCTAACCGTTGTGAGTCGGGCTAAAGTAAGGCGATAGTTTTGAACACTGGCTGGTTATGTACTTGCTCAAATACTGATTTTGGATCATTTTTAACCAAAAAAATAACAAATAGCTGTAACCTGGTTCAGAGGAAGATATGAATAATGCCTTTGTGGCGGTTTTGCTGGTGATTAGGGGATAATACAAGATTTCTTCAACTTATAAAATGGTTGTCGTGAGCAAAAAAGCAATGAAATGCACATATTTTAAGAGAAAGTGTGACATGCTAGAGCAAAAAGGCACTATTTTTGGAATGACCCCAACACTGGTAAGAAACAAGTACTGGATTTCATTCATAAATATGCGACAGGGCGGGGTGTTATCAAAGACCCCCCCCCCCCCCCCCCCCTTCTCATTGTAACATTTCAACAATGTTTGTTATATATTTTAATATTTTACTTTCATGTTTTCAGGAGAGTTTGACAATGCTGGGAGAAACTGGAACAAACGTCTAAGCCTCAACCTGGTAAAGAAATATTCAAATAATAATAGTCAAATGAGCATTCACTGCCAGAAAACAGATGTGTCAGTGTGTTTCTCTCTGTATCTCTATTTCTAGCCAATTTTTCCCAATACCACAGTTACTGAAAACCACTCTGAGGATTCATATGTGCCCATGGCCTCCCCACCGATCAGCTGCTCTGATGTGACTTCAGACGGCTACATACCCATGAGCCCCTCCACCCTGCCCGTCTGCTTACTCACCAATGGCAAAACAGAGC
Organism: Tor tambroides; assembly: GCA_021397915.2. Classification (NCBI taxonomy): domain Eukaryota; kingdom Metazoa; phylum Chordata; class Actinopteri; order Cypriniformes; family Cyprinidae; genus Tor; species Tor tambroides. The sequence goes on from JAFVLL020006791.1 coordinate 88,498, forward strand.
TGCCTTCGCCTTCGAATCCTGACCTTGAGCCTCCTCCAGTCGACCGCAACCTTAAACCAAGAAGACGGGGTAAATGTTTCTGGGTTAAAATGCAAGGTTTACCAGTTTCATTTAAAATCAAAGCATGCGGTACTACAAAACATTACAACCACGAGTATTCTGATTGTAGCATTAGCATTTATTTATTGAGACTGAAGTGCTGCCTTTAATATAAACATATTAAATAAGATTTACATGTCCCATGTAGAGTTACATGTACAGCATTTGGAAAATGTAATTCACATTTAGCCATTAAGATGCATCTATTCAAAACACGTTTTGTACCAATGACTAATGTCTAGCTCAAAGACAGGATGTGATGCCATAGTTTTAGGAACCTTGCTATTTCAGAATTCTTTGTTTTTGTTTTGTTTACTTTTTAAAGGTATTTGCTCAACAGAGCTATGTGACATTGGTGTGCTGTTTTAGCTATAATTAACTGCGGTCATGAAGCAATTTCAATAACTAGAACATCACTGGAGATATTAGCTACGTCAGAAAACTAAAATAGAGAAATGGAAAAGATGATCTCATGGGAGGAGAGTGACGCATGTTGAAAATGAATATGAGGAAGATGAGATGCAGCTGAGCTCATGATCATGACCTGTGTGTCACACAGAAACCACATTTGTAGCCTAGTTGTTTTTCTTATGTTTTACTAATGCAGTCTGGCCTCGAGATTGTAGAGAATATTAAATGTCAAATTCTAAGCGACTGTGTAATTTAAAAAGAAAATCAAGTCATTTAATTTTATTTTTAATATTGGTGCAGACCCTCGCGCGAAAATACCCGTCCTTTGGAAATAAGTGGATTTGCCTTCGAAAAAAAAAATCACCGAACAACTGTAAATGTGACCTTACCTTCAATTGCTGAGCTTGTCCAAGTAAAACACAGCGGTTCTTGAATTAATCGCTGTTTTTGAACGATTCGCTTCTTAAGGGAACCTTTAATTAACTCACTAATTGATTCGTTGCTGAATGAGTCATGTTTGAACGAATTAGTTGATTCTAATTCGTTGAACGGCGCAATGACTCGCTCCTAAAATTAATTTGTCGCGAACTGGCATGTAACCGGCAGACAGTCTGGGCTGAGAAATTTGAAAATTTAATAGACATTACAAAAAGTAGCCTTAGCATGAAATATTTTGATTCAAAATAGAATTTATTACTCATAAACCTTTAAGGCTACAATGTAGCTGTTTTTAGAAGCTGCATCTGGACATTTAGGTATATTTACAAAAACTGCCATGAATTAGAATTGCATAAATAATGCAATTTTAAATCGACATTAATGAATAATAAATCGAAATATGAAATGACTTTTTTTTTTAATAAAATAATCTAAATATGAAACGAGATCCGCCAGTAGGTGGCGGAAAGTCACTTCTGATTGGTTATTCAGTCCTATGATTCAGTCATTCATTCAACCGATTCGTTTCATTCCGAGACGAAGAATCGTTGGCTCACTCGATTCATTTATGAAGGTGGATTACTTTAGCAACGAAACTATGTTTTTGCTCAGAAAGGTCGAAGAGTTCTGTCGTGGCTTTATTTGGAAGGGTTTTCACTGGTGAAATTGAGCAAAAACAGATGATACTTACAATATTTTGTCTAAAATAACACAATACTAACCTCTTTTTTACTGAACTGTTGAATAAATTCACTAATGCAGTCGTGCAGATATTCGGGGGGAACAGCACTCTTGGTCATGTGATATATTGCGAAACTCTCTCATATGATATAAATACAAGACAGTCACCAGATTACAGTACGTCACTTCTCAGGCATTCCAAGACGCATTCTGAACAGGGGCATACTTCTTTAAAAGATTCTTTGTGGCATTTCAGTTTGAATTCTTTTTAAACTGAGGATTTGCCAAGATAAAAGCACAAGAGAGGAAGTGCATGATACTGTCAGAGACACAGAACAGGAACCTCAGACAGCATTGTGTCTTGAGTGGAGGCGCAGGGTTCAGGTCATGCACCTTCACACAAAGGAAATGCCTCATTAAAAGTGAAAGTGTTTGTTTGAGTGTGTGGTGTGCATGAGAGAAAAAGATAAGGAGTGTTTGAGTGTTCTGCATTGTGTTTGCTTTCACAGCTCGACCACCTCCTTTAGACCTGCGGGGTCTGTCCACAATTTCTGAATGTCCTTTCCACGTTCCCCTCACACGCACCATGACAGAACCTAGGTGAGAATTATGACAAATTCATATTTACACACCAAAATGACCCCAAACTGATCCTCTGCAACTCTGTTTTTCAACAAAGATACTGTTTGTTTTGACACTGCTCTTCCTCAAGTCACCTGATCTCTATTTCCTGTGTCTTCTCATTTACATGTTTGTGATGTTTATGAACCCCACACTGATCTTATGTTATTTGTTAAATGTAAGATATTGTTTTGTATTCGTATAACTGTATTTGAAAGTTGCTGTGTTTTGTGTTGGTTTGTTTGTCTCTAGCACATCACTTCAGTCTGTTCCTTTGGACAGGCGGCTGGGATGGGGCATAAACGGCTCTGAACAGGAAGGGAGCATCACACCAACGGTAATGTGACTTCCTTTAACCCGTCTTCTCTCGTTAATAATTTATTGCTCTGTTTCTCCTTGAAATTAGAAAGAACAAGAGGGCAACAGAGGGAGAAAATAAAACAAAAGAATGATAAAACAAGGCAAAAACAAAACAGTATATCTCTAAAAATTCAGCAGACAGTGCAAAATTCCAATTCTAAACACTATATTTCAACAGCTTTTCCTTTTTAAAAGAAATTAATACTTTTATTCAGCAAGGATGTATTAAATTCATCAAAAGTGACAGTACAGACATTTATAATCTTACAAAAGATTTTCTTTTTTTACTTTTTATTCATTGAAGAATCCACTAAAATATTAAGCAGCATTGTTTTCAACAATGATAATAATAATAAATGAGAACCGAATCAGCATATTTGAATGATTTATGTGATACGACTGAAGACCTGTTAATTCAGCTTTGCCATCACAGGAATAAATACAATTTTTAAATAACAGTTCTTTTAAATAATAGTAAAATTTCCCAATATTCACAATCCTGTTTTACTGCGTTGGTTATTTAATAAATGCAGCTTTTGTCAACATAAGAGACTTTTAAAATGAGAATAATAAAAAAAAATTCAAAACAATCTTACGACTCCAAACTTCTGAACAGCTTTGAACACAAATACATATTAATAAACAGATACATTTATAGACATTATATAACACAACAATAATAAAACATAAAATGTGTGTCAGTATTATATATATTTTGGTTATATTTGCATATGTTTTCGTTTGTCCAGGACTCTCGTCTCTTGTTCCCAGCTTGTGATTCTGCTCCCTGGATGAGGCCTTCTCAGCTGGATTACTTGTCACTTGACTTTAATTCTGCCTCCCCCTCGCCTGTTCAGAAGGTCAGTGATAGGCATGAACTGTTTAAGAACCAAATTTCTTACATGAATCAGACAAACATTTGGTAAGTGTTTGTGGGGTTTTAGTGGGTACTGCTATCGCTTCTAGTAATCGTTTCTGCGGCTTGAATCCTCAGGCAGAGATAACAGTGACTCAGCATTTCCTGTCCCAGTTACTGTTGCTTTGTAACCCCTCAGCTCTAAACATGATGCGTTGATGATGCATTGTGGCCATGTGGATTAGCGTTTTGATTGCTTGTTGGTATTGTGTTTTGGATGTTTTCAGAAACCGCTGCTGGCAGACGAGTACAGGGTGGATTACGTGCAAGTAGACGAGAAGAAGACACAGGCTTTACAAAACACCAAGTTGGAGTGGAAGGATGTCCGTCAGTCAAAAGCCTAAAGCCTTCTGGGAGGGAAAAAATAATCCATTTAAATTATTACATGGTTCAAAACTTGACTTGTTTTCATCTCCTACAATTTCAGGTACACGTTGGTTTTTTACACTGCTATAAAAGGAGCCAGTACAGAGCTGGATAAGAAACCTTCAGAAATAAAATGGCAGATAATTCAGGAAATTATTCCAGAATAAAAGACCTCCAACACAATGATTCAAGAATAAAGCTTTGTTTTGTAGTTCTTTTACCGGGAAGAGAATTAGCGTTTCCTATGAATTTTTAGAGTAGTGTGTTTTGGTTTATGAGTAAAGTAAAATATGCAGTTGACGTTCATTTGATCTACAACATAAATTATACACAGTCATACCTCAAATGTGAATGGGAAAGAAAAATGTGAGTTCATGTGTATGATAAAGGTTCTAGTCCTAATTTGTGAGCTACACAAACTATTTTTCAAAAATTTGGGTTTGGTAAGATTTTGAATGTTTTTGAAAGAAAACTCTTCTGCTCACCAAGCCTGCATTTGATCAAACATACAGAGCAAAAAAAAATACAAATGTTATAAAATATTATTACAATTTAAAGTAACTGTTTTCTATCTGAATATATTTGGAAATGTGTTACATAATCAGGATTTTCAGGATTCTTTGATAAAAAAAAAAAAACATGATGATTTAAAAGAACAGTATTTATTTTTGTCTATCTTTTCTAACATTATAAACGTCTTTACTGTTACTTTTGAGCCATTTAATATATCCTTGCTGAAAAAAAGTATTAAATTCTTACTGACCCCAAACTTTTGAACAGTAGTGTATGTTTTTTCAAAACCACAGCCACTTTGAAATTCATATTTAAGGCATGGAATTCTCTAACAGCATGAATCTCATCTAAAAACATTTGTCACCAAAGCTTGAACGTGTACAGAATAGGAATTTGCTTACCAGAGCACAAATTTTTATAACAGAAATTATTTATAAAATGAACATGAATTCTTAATCATTTGTTTAACTTGGAAAAAGTACAGAGTGACTGTTTTTTGTTGCACTCCCTGGGATGTTATTTTGAAATAATTCCCTGAATATAACAGCACACTGTTTTACGTTGCTGATGTTTGAGACTCAGATGTCACATTGCCTACTTGTGATTTCTGAAATAGTGTTTTCAAAGGTGTCACAAAGTCTTTAAGATATTATGAATATGTTACATATTTATGACGTGTACTGTCTCTGAAGAGTGTCACAAAAAACAATTATACCAATGAATGTGTTTCTTGCACACCTTCGCGATCATGTTTATACTACAATTTGTTTGAAGAGAGTCAGACCACTGTAAACCACTGGAACCACACACTGTGATTGGATGCTGGAACAAAACTATGAAGGAACTGAATGTTTTGTAGAAGGGAAATCTGCCTTTGCTTTTTTAGGATTGAATCTTGAGTGAATATTGAATGTTGAATATGTTAAGACTACTGTCAAATTATTGACCTAACAGGGATATGAAGATCTGTCAACATTTATCGGAATGTATTTTTCCCATTGACCTATCACGATTATAAGGCATTACGAATGTATTTCTGTATTGGGTTGTAGATTTTTAGTGCCATGTCATGCTGTGCTTATGACGCTGTTCGTTTATGGTGGTCAGATTTTGCTGTACTGACAAGAGCACAAAAATCTCATGGGAAACTATCACTGTGACATCAACAGTTTCCTGCCAATCTTGATATTCTTCAGTGTATGCTTTATGTTTCACGAAGAAATGTAATACATGAGTGAGAGAGGAAGAACGAGTGATTGAAAGAGAGAGAGAGAGTGCCTGCGTGTTTTGCTGAAATTCAGAGACCTTACTAACCTGTGTGAATCAATGGATGTTTATCCGTCAGCAGGTAAATTATTGTGATGCATAACGAACACATTAAATCACTTTAAAACAATTCAGCTCAATAAACTGAAAACAAAAAATCCTCAGAGACTCTTCTTTAATCTGTTCTTTTTAAATATAAAATTTGTACCTACATGATTGTTTTGTTTTGACAGAAGTTTTGTGAAAAAACGGCAATATTGTAAAATATTATTAGAATTTAAAATATAATAATTAAAAACATATGTTCTATTTGGATATATTTTCCTGTAACGTTAAAGCTGATTTTTCAGCATCCATGACTCCACTCTTCAGTGTCACATGATCCTTCAAAATTCATTCTGTTTTGGTGCTAAAAATAGTTTTTTAATATGTTTGTGGAAAATTTTATATAAAAATGATTTTACTGTCATTTTTAATCATTTTTTCAAACTTTTAAATAGTAGTGTACATCTGTTACATACACACTCTACACTGTAAAAAAAAAAAAAAAAAAAGTTGAGCCAACTTAAAATTTTAAGGCAACCAGCTTCAGCAGATTTTTGAGTTTTCTCAACTTGTTGTTTTAAGTTTATACAACAAAACGTTGAGAATCTCCTACAAAAATTAGTTGAGAGAACTCAAAAATCTGCTGAAGCTGGTTGCCTTAAAATTTTAAGTTGGCTCAACTTTTTTTTTTTTTTACAGTGTAAAAAATGCTGGGTTAAATACAACCCAGTGCTGGGTAAATATTGGACAAAACACATGCTGGGTTGTTTTCAACCAACAGTTGGGTTAAATGTTTAACCCAACCGCTGGGTCTAAACAACCCAATCGCTGGGTTCGTCCATATTTTACCCAGTGCTGGGTTATATTTAACCCAGCATTTTTTAGAGTGCAGTATTTGAATTCATCTTTGGGAATTCAATAAGCTATTTACCCATTTATGTTGTAGTTAATTTGAATTACCTTCTAAAAATGTTCAAAATGAAACCAACATCACTGCGTTTAGCAAACATATGATAAAATGAATAATACAATGAGGCCAGAGGAAACATACTAATTTCAACTCTGTTTTCTCCATAATGAAGTTTATTATGAAATAATGATATAATGTTATTTCAATCAGATCACCGAATCAAAAATATTAAACTGATATTTTCCTTTGTAACATAATAATAGTTTCATGTGGCACTTAGTACACATGTGTGACATATTTCTTCCATACTGTCCTCTTACATTTTTAATGCCCTAAAAGGGTCTTTAACACTCCAGCAGAAGCTCTAAAATATAGAAAGAGGATCAAGATGGAAAAAAAGAAAATCACACTATAATAGAATAAATAATGTTTTATAGCAATACTTTAAATATTGTGATTGGACTAAATACTATCCTTTGAAAGTTATCAGACAAAACGCGAATATACCATAAATTAAATTTTGCACAAGTCCCTTTAATTTGGGAAAAAAATAAATATAAATATATATACTGTATATATATAGAGAGAGAGAACCAAAAACAACCCCAAAAAAAAAGAAAAAATTAAAAACTGAAACGCTATGTCATGCTAATCCTAGCAGCGATAACCAAATTTCACTGACTTAATTTTCGCCTGAGAAGTCACATGGCGGGGTACCAGCTCATGGGGTTGGCATTCGCACATGCCAGTGCACCTGTTAGAGGAAAATTTGGCAACCAGACTATTTTGGCATGTTAGAGATGAATTGGCACGTCATTACGAGGTTGATCAGCAGGATTAAAGTCGTCCTGGTCCGGGTATCGTTCCCCATAAAATCAAGACAGGGCTCAGAGGTGGCATTATTACTTTTTTTTTTTTAGGTTTTCCGGTCTTCTGTCGGATTGCACTTAAGACGGGAGAGAGGAAACAACGGTGAAGCCGAGACCGAGACCTCAGGATAAACAAGGCTCTGACGTAAACACGCTACAGAGGTCCACTGTTCAGAGCAAAACAGTTCCTTCTTCAGGTTTCTCTGGTCTGTATTTTTATCCGGGTGCCTAAAACCGCCAGCAAACCAAAATGACTTTTAGCTTGATTGACTGTAGGTTTCTCTGAATGTCAAAGTTGTTTCAATATCCGTATTTCCAGTATACCGAGATCGGTGTAATCCGATCACTGGCGTGACAAATTTGCAGATTGTGATCCACTGTTCTTTGAGACCCGTACGAATAGAGTCACACAAATAAAAATACCTGCAATGAACAGAATCACATGCAAAACAAACGAAAGAGTGCAGCAGGTTCCATTCAAGGAGAAATTGTCCAGGAAAACAAAAATCTTCAGCTTTGACCAGACTTGAAACTGTTGGAAAAACACGTGATAATGTGGAGTATGAGATTGAGAGAGAAAAAGAGAGATTGGGTGAGAGAGAATGCCCCGAATAGTCACAGTGCACGGAGGAACACCAGGGCGGCGCTAGAGAGCAAGAGTCATTACGTTGGTTTAGTGCTTCAAACGGAGAAAATTCGTTTTCCGTCGATTCGTATAGAGAAGAAGAAACTATATTTCATAATTTAAAACCTCTCTACAGAGAGAGTGCTGAGGGATAAAATGTATGTTTTGTGTGTGCGTTTGCGTGATTTTTTTTTCTTCTGTGAATTACAACATGTCGTGTACAGTATTCAGTGCAGCCAGCCCAGCGAGGTGTCCCCGTAACCCCAGTAAAAGAAATACGCCTGGTAAACCCCAGTAAAGCGAGGTCCGTCCTCTCTCCTGTAGTTTGTGTGTGTGTGTCGGTCCTCCCCAAGTCCCGCTGATGTATCTTAAGTAGAATAGTGCTTTTCCAAGTATACAGAGGCTGGTGTATCCGACCCCTGGTGGTTGTGTGTTCTATTTTTTAAAGGGAGCTAACCGACTGAAGTTCTGCCAGAAGGGAGATGTGCTGCGTTTGGGCTCATATTCGTATCCGTCCGCCTGCCCGTATCCGTCGGGGAGGAGGTACTGCCCGGGGTTCATGGGGTCCAGTGGAGGTGGATACGCTGGGGGGCCCGACCGGCCCACACCTGAGAAGACAGACACACAGGAATACGCAAAGATTAATGCATAAACTCAGCTGTTTTCTGTGTTTAACATCACTTCACTTGTTACTGCAGCATCACTTATTAATGATGCACTTATTATTATTTATTGCCAGACAAAACCACCATTTACTGCAATTCCAATTTGTATCAATTTACTTATATTTTCTTAGCAGCCACTTTTTCCCCATGGTAACAGCAATACAATAGAACACAGTTTAATTTATTGGCCATTAGCATGGAAATTATGTTATGCAAAAATATTTTTAAAGCAGTGAGACACAACAACTTCTAAGAAGATCTAAATTCCTTGAGGAGCATACTTCAAGATAGGGCTGGGCGATAAAATTTTTCATATCAGTCAGTATCGATAATTATCATGATAAATTTCAAATCTTCATTTCTTTCAAGTTTAAAGGCAGATTTTTGCTCCTAAGTGAAAGTCGTAGAAACCAGACCATTAATTGTGATTTTAAACTACATGACAAACACTTCTTTACATTTTTCCAGTCATTTTTTTCCTTAACAAAATGAATATCTTAATAGAGAAGTTAATATCTTAGTTTCTGTATGTTCTAATGAGTGATCTTGTTTCAAATCATGAGTTTGTGTTTGTGTTGCCTGACTTTGATAACAAAAATTGGTAACACTTTAGAATACTGTTCCATCATTAATGAATAACTACACAAGAACACATGAGTAACGCAATATTAGCACTCTAGTAACTATTAGTAACTAACAAGAAACTCTGATTAATGAATTAGTAAGTAATAGTGCTTAGTCGAATGTGGTAGTTCACTATTAGCTAATCAGTAACTATTATTTTTTCATACCTACCTAAGAACTACTAAGAACTACTGCATACAGGTTCATAATTAATATGAATAATACATAATGTATAATTAATTCTAAAGTAAAGGTCATGGTAACCCACTAGTAATGACTCAAGTATTACCAAATTCTTCAGAAGGAATTACTAATTATTTGGATCAGTATTCTAAAGTGAAGATCATGATAACTCCCTAGTAACGACTGAAATCATTGTAAGCTTTTGAGAGTGTTGTAAAGCATTGGATAGTAATTATTCAGGTGTTACTACATCCTTCTAAAGGAATTACTAATTTTTTGGATCAGTATTCTAAAGTGAAGATCGTGATAACTCCCTAGTAATTACTGAAGTCATTGTAAACTTTTAAGGTTTTTGTAAGGTTTTGGTTAGTAATTCATTTAGCTACATTTGGTAACACTTAAATCATTACTAGTGGGTTACTGTGATCTTCACTTTAGAATACTGATCCAAATAATTAGTAATTTCTTCAGAAGGATGTAGTAACACTTGAGTCATTACTATCCAAAACCTTACATATATCTCAAAAGCTTAAAATGACGTCAGTCAATATTAGGGAGTTATGATGCTTTTCACTTTAGAATACTGATCCAAGTAATTAGTAGTTCCTTTAGAAGGATTTGATAATTCTTGAGTCATTACTAGTGGGTTACCATGATCTTCATTTTAGAATTAATTATACATTATGCATAATTCACATTAATTATGAATCTGTATACAGTAGTTCTTAGTAGTTCTCCAGTATATATTAAAAAAATAGTAGTTATTGATTAGCTAACAGTGAACTACCAGTTTCAACTGAGTGCTATTACTTACTAAATCAATAATCATAGTTTCTTGTTAGGTAATAGTAGTTACTACAATGTTAATAGTGCATTAGTGACTTGTTCCTGTGTAGTTATTCATTAACAAAGGATCAGTATTCTAAAGTGTTACCCAAAAATTCTAAATGTAACAATATGTTTTATCTCTTAGAAATTCACATTTGACCGTAGCTTCAGCTGGCAGTGGTAGTAGCTTGAGTTAGGATGCAGATGTCAATTTATGTTCATTATCAAAAACAGCAACATCTGTAAAAATTATTCTGATGATAAATGATGTCCGTTTGTAGATTGAAAAGTCTCGTTGTGTTTGTCAGTGCTGTTTCATCTAGCTTTAAACTACTTTAAATCACAGAGTCATTTGTGTTCTTCGCTAAATTCAAGCGCTTCACACTGGATCTCACAGCGCTATTTAGTGTCGCGTGGCCGAGGCTCATCAGCGAGTAAACGCATCTGCTCTAGTGAGCTCGCACTGCACTACCATTTAAACGGTTTGTGTTTCATTGCGCTTTTGGTGCATAAACATTATATCAAACATTTATCGAACTCTTGTTATCGTTTTATTGAGGAAAATTATATTGCGATAATAATCATTTTCGTTTTATCACACAGCCCTACTTTAAGAACAGGTTTCAAGATTTCATACCTTTCTGTTTGGTGACTCTCCTAACGGTCAAGGCAGCTTGTCTCTTCTGATACTGAGAGATTTCAAACCCTAAAGGGACAAAAAAAAAAACAATGTTCAGTGTAAAAGTTTGACAGCTTTGTGTGAAGAACAGAACAAAGTTTAAGTGTGAGTGGTGACTATGAACTTGTATGGTCGATGTCTCGAAAAAACTGGCCTAAATATTCTTCAAAACACTTCTTTTGTGTTCAGTGTAAATAAAACAACAGCATACAAATTAGGAATAATGTCTAAACTCACCAATCTTCTCATCTTCCTGAACCATCTTTCTTTCCTCTTGAAACGCCCGAAGCCAGCGGATTTTCTCCTCCAGCTTTTTGGGCAGGAACAGATGGATCTCGTCCGTGTCTCTGTTGGCCAGTTTGAAGGCGTTCTTCACGCTAACGTTAAAATCATCATCTCTGCCATCGATCGCATCAATGACCTCGTATCGATCCATGTCAATCCGACCCTTATAGTAGAGAATATCACGGCGAATGAGATCCTGTGGAAGGCGGAGAGACTTTATGGGTATGTCTGTAATCCAGACAGATTACTGATAGAATGAAACTGGATTGACTGATTATTCTGTTCCAGCATGAAACATCCAATACATCATTCTCGTCCTCCACCTCCTTTCCTCTCCATTGCTACACCAGGAGGTTGTATTCTGTGTGAGAGCAACTCTGGCTGGCCTTGATCAAAAGATATGTGCATAATGCACAATAGTTTTCTAATGTAATTTTTTTTTTTTTTTTTTTTTCTCTCTGCATATACGTTTCTATAATGTGTGTATATAGTATATAAATATATTGTTCAAATGTTTGGGGCCAAAAAGATTTTTTTAAAGAAAGAAATTAATATAATTGTCCTGCAAAGATGCATTAAGTTGATTGGAAGTGATGATAAAGACATTTATAATTACAATTACAAAAGATTTTTATTTCAAATAAATGCTGTTGAACTTTCTGTTCATCAAAGAAAAAGATGTATCATTTTTTCCACAAAAATATTATCCACCACAGCTGTTTTCAAGATTGATAATAATAATAAGAAATGTTTATTGAGCACCAAATCAGCATATCAGAATGATGTGACACTGAAGACTGGAGTAATGGCTTCCGAAAATTCAGCTTTGCCATCACAGGAGTAAATTACATTTTAAAATATATTACAATCGAAAAACGTTTTTTAAAATTGTAATAATATTTCACAATATTACAGTTAATAAATGCAACCTTAAGCATAAGAGACTTCTTTTAAAAAAACATTTCAAAAATCTTACTGACCCTACATTTTTGGTTGTTGTGTACAATAAAAAATATTCTCCAAATAAAATTAAATCTGAAGACTGCAGCCTGTGAAGGTCATATATGTCTCGTGAGAAACAAGTTCTGATTGTCTCTGTTTTTGTGTTTTGCTGAATTGTCTGGGTATGTCAGATGGGGCTGAAAAGAGCTGTTTTTGCACCTTTGTGGAGAGACTAAAAATGGGCCATGTGCATTAAGCTTAAGGGTGTTTGGAGGACAGTTAAAACACAAAAAAGCTTCTACCTCCAGCCGGAATCCAAATCACAAACCCTCAGTTGAGCTACACTACCAGAATTGAATCAGTTATTTGCTTCTGTGTGCCTGTCTGGCTCGGTTCTGCATCTTTGCTCTCAAAGTGAGAGCAAATGTGCTAAGAACATCATCAGCTGCCTGCTACCTTCCCTCAAAAATCAATCCCTACTCCTCAAGAATGAAAAACAGGATATCTGTCAGTGTGATTATTGCCTTCATCCCCTATTTCTTTCCTCACCTTCTTGCAGAGGACCATCTGATGATCGAACAGGAAGAAGATTCTGGTTTGGCTGCGCCCGTATGCTTGATAAATCCAGGACATCTCCCCAGTGTACACAAGCTCTGAGCTCCTGTCCAGAATATCCTCACCCTGCACACACAATAACAAATTAATCATTACATCTGACACCACTGAGGCTCTGATGCATTCAGGTCTTAGTATGCAGCTCTCAAATCAAATGGAGTCTGTGGGGCAGGGTGCATGCAAATAACATGCATCACTGATTGGAACTTGTATAGAAAATTCTCCTTTTGTAAAAGGAAATAACATCAGAGTGAGTAAATATTAAATACACTAATAAGTTAGGATTTTTTATGTTCCTGAAAGTCTCTTATGCTCACCAAGGCAGCATTTATCTGATCTAAAATACAGTAAAACAGTAATATTATATCATTATTATTACAATTTCTCTAAATATTTTGATATGTAACTTTCTACTTAATGTCATTTTCAGCATCAATTATCCTTAGGTCATTAGAAATCATTCTAATATGCTGATTTGGTGCACAAGAAACATTACTTATTATTATTAATGTTGAAAGTTTTTGCTGTGTAATAACTGTGATATTAACATTCAACAATGTAGGGTATGATTTTTTTTAATAATAATTGAATGCTTTTATTAGCAAGGATGGATTAAATTGCTCAAAAGTGATAGTAAAGACATGTATAATGTTACAAAAGATTTCTATTTCAAAATAAATGCTGTTCTTTTGAACTTTCCTTTCATCAATCAGAGAAAGAATCCTTTCCACAAAAATATTAAGCACCAAAAACTGCTTCCATAATTGAAAATAATAAGAACCATTATTAATACTTGAGCACCAATAATAATTGATAATAACTGAGCCTCAAATCAGCATATTGGCATAAGAGACTTCTTTCAAAAACATATAAAACATATAAACACAGCTGTGCAACTTATTTAATCATTTACTATTATTTATATATATATATATATATATATATATATATATTCCTGTTTAGCTATTCCATTGCTCTCGTTTATATCCTACTAATTAATTTTGTCTGAAAAGCTTTAGCCACACACCTCCCAATCCAGTACAGAGGCCTGCCATTGGGCAATTTTGTCAATGTTCTCAAGCCTTCGTTTGCGTTCGTTGATTTGCTGAGTGACATTTCTCATTACAGCTAGCGCCGCAGCTACGTACCGATAATCACTGGGAAAGAAAGGGAAAAGAATGAGCGAAACAGAAGAGCGAATACGAGGGATGTCAAAATGATAAGTAGAAACCAGATATGTGTCGTTTACACAGTCATATATTTTGTGGACCCGAGCGACATTATCTGCACAATGCACCTGGAGTTAGCGCATCCGTGTGTACCTGTGTTCTTGTACTGTGTATTTCAGTAACTCTGCCAGCTGTAGAGGGTATTTGCAGATTTTCTGGACCGGTGTGAGCAGGTAGCCGTCAATGGCGATGTCGATCATCTGCTGAACCAATCGGCAAGCTTCAAAGAAGTGCTGGTATCGTGCGTCTCGCATGAGACGTGTGAGCTCCATGCAGGCGTCAACGTGGTTGTTACAGTATTCCGAGTAGATCCAGAATCCATCTTGCTGTTAAAAAAACCATAAAAACATAACAAATCAGTATCCTCGACTTATTGTGTACATGTATGTGTGATTTTCTGTGTTTCAATACAGACGTGTTCCAAAAAGCAAGGTCCGATCTCGCTGAGATGAGGTTCTTCCGTGTTAAACTGTTTCTCCAGGTCTCTGACAAAGCTCAACTGGAATCTGTAAATGTCTTCGATATTTCCAAAGATCACTTTCAGCTGATCGTCGTTAAACATGTCTCTCCTCTTTTTACACTGACGGAGATACCCCTAAAATGCATAACACATACACAAAGTTACACTACCATTCAAAAGTTTTTGGATTTTTATAATGTTTTTGAAATAAGTCTCCTATGCTCACTAAGGCTGCATTTATGAACTGTTTTTATTTAAATGCATTTTAACATATAATTTATTCCTGTGATGGCAAATCTGAATTTTAAGCATCATTACTCCAGTTTTCAGTGTCACATGATCTTCAGAAATCATTCTAATATACTGATTTAATGCTCAAGAAACATTTCTTATTGTTATCAAAAACAGTTGTGCTGCTGTAATGTTTTTGAAGGATTCTTTGATGAATAGAAAGAAAATATTTTTTTAGATTATATATCTATAGATTATAGGTTAAAATAGATTTTTTGTAACAATTTAAATGTCTTTAAATTTAAAAAGGAAACATTAACTGGTCAAAGGTGACTGACGTTTGATCAGTTAATGCTTCCTTTTTAAATAAAAGAATTCAGTTCTTTAAAAAAAACATTTACTGACACCAAACGTTTAAAGGGGTCATATGATGTGATTTCAAGTTTTCCTTTCTCTTTGGAGTGTTACAAGTTGATCATGCATAGATAAGATCCCTGAAGTTGCAAAGACTAAAGTCTCAAAACCAAAGACATATTCTTTATCAAAGTTAAGACTCGACCACGCCCCCCTAAAATGGCTCATTTAAACACGCCCCCACATGTCTACGTCACGGTGTGGGAAGATTTGCATAACACCGCCCAAACGGATACGCAATGAAAGAAGGCGGAACTTTTATTCTCGCTGTTGTATTGTTGCTGCCACTAGCGCCATGTCCTGGAGACGCTGTGTTTCGTTGTGAAAGCGAAACTACTTTGTTTGGGCTTCCAAAAGAGGACACAACTAGAAATCAGTTGTTAAGTTGTATTTACAACACTGTTCCAGAACAGTTCAACCTAAATATTAGAGCGTGTGCAGCGCATTTTACGGAGGACTGTTTTCTAAACCTGGGAGCAGTCTGCCCGCTATGCACGAAGGCTGTTTCTATAAAGTGGGGCAATTCCAACTTTGCAAGGACAGTCTGACGCTTCTGACTCACAGCCTGCAAGTACGTTTTCTTATTTAAAGAATTTGCCACTGACGATTCAAACGCGAGTTTTGAGCAGTGTAGAGTAGTGCTTGTTGTTTGTCATTTCTCCAGTCACAAATGCAGACATGGTAATATTTACGTGCCGCGGAAAAAGACAGTATAAGTCATTATAATCATTAATTATGTCCCCACTGGATGCAACAAATGCCTCATTTATAGTGGGTTTTATTGTTTTTGTGTCGTCGCATTGGGACACGGCATCACAATACGGTAAGGGGCGTAACATTTCCGTCTCACGCTTGAGGTATTCGGCCAATCACAACGCACTGGACAGCTGGCCAATCAGAGAACGCCTCGCTTCTCAGAACGATGAGCTTTGTAAAAATCGACACGTATCAGAAAGGTGGAGCATAGAGGAGCAACAATAATGTACAGTATGTGGAAAATAATGTTTTTTTTGAACCTTAAACCGCATAAACACATTGCATTACACCAAATACACAAAATAATGTTCTTTTTAGCAACGTCATGTGACCCCTTTAAATGGTAGTGTAAATTTTAAACATGTCATGCAATGTGTTGACATACAGTTTTGGACATTAAATTTAGAGCAAATGGAGACATTGCTTATTACAGAAAATGTCGTAGTAACCTCACTTGTGTTTTCTGTGGATCTCCCTATGAGATTTCAGCAATGTCACATCCTATGCTCACATTTACAGAAGCAAGATAACAAGCCAACAATTAAAATATTTCAGCATAAATTTAAATATGTCTCATCTGATTCTCACAAGAACAAATGATCTGAGCCATGCTATTCACATAAACTTTACAGTTTTATACTCTTACTGTGTTAATATTTGTTAATATTCTCCTCAGCAATTTTAGGAAAACCATCTGAGACAACCAAATATGATGGTTAAAAGAGAATTCGATTAAGTCTGTTTCGGTTTGAAAGGGTCGGCATGTGTTTTTTTTACCTCACAGATGTCCTTCAGGTGTTTGATGTAATGTCTTTCTGTGCTCATAATCTCATTGATGACATTGGCCCTCATCTGGTCCCGGTTCTGCGTGGGCTGGCCCAGACACAGGCAGTCAGTGCTGGGGTTCGGACTGGCCTCCGCATGGCCGTTCTGCACCTCGCTGGAGCTTTCGGCAGCCTCGACCACGGTGTTTTCCTCCTGATTTACCCATAACTAGAACACACACATTAAGAGAGACATGACTTGATCTTAAAGCCCTGTTATTATCAATTAAAGTAATCATGATAATTGTGCTCACATTCAATTAGCATCCGGAGTTAAGGGCCTGCGTGATTGCTTTCATAAAAGGTCTAGATAGGGCTTTTAAAGCTTCAGGGGTTAAAGTTACATTGATGTGACATACAAGGAGTCAGAGTGTGCCCTCTGGTGGCACCAGTCCCAACTGCATTTTACCACATTAGAGGCATTGCAGTAAACACTTACAAAATCTGTTTTTACAAGGACATAAATGAATCTGCTTTTGGACCTGTCACAGAGCTGCCAAGATACACACACATAAGCCAGGAGAAGGGAAGGGAAGGGAACGAGGGAGTTACAGATGCGCACAGTTAGAAACAAAGTATATGTGTGTTTGCTTGAGAGGATCTGATGTGATTTTATTTGCCCTGATTATGTAACCTATCATTTGCTTTCCCAGGTGAGCCAACTGATGTGAACACACATGCGAGCACACTTGCAAACTCTCTTTCTCACACACGCACAATAAAAACCCATGAATATGCACACATTTTATATACTGAGCTATACTCCACTCCTAAATCACAGAAACAAAAGGTGTACAAAAGGTAAAACTTAAAGGAACGGTTGACACAAAAATGAAAATTCACCATATAATTCTCTCATACATGTTGTTCCATGTTCTTCTGTGAAACACAAAGAAAATGTCTTGAAGAATATTTTGGTTACCTCTAACTTCCAAATAATACTTGACAAAATATTTTCTTTTGTGTTCTGCAAAGGAAAAAAGTCATACAGGTTTGGAACAACATGTGTAAATGATGACAGGATTTAATTTTTTTGGTGAACTGTCCCTTTATGAAAAGAATAATACTTTTGTTGAAAATATGTAAAATACACAAATGAGATGAAGACTCCAGTCATATCAGTAGCCTAATAACAGCATTATTTGAATCACTTTATTAAAGGATAGGTCACACAAAAATGAAAATTCAGTGCTCATTTATACACTTTCATGTTGTTACAAACCTGTATGACTTTCTTTTGTGGACCACTAAAGGTGTAGTTTTGAAGAAAGCATTGGTCACTCTTTTCGTTGAATTTCCCACGAATGGGGATTTGATACAAACGGGCAGTTCTGACTTTTTCTTATAATTGCGTGTTTGTATCTCGCAATTCTGACTATTTTTCTCAGAATTGTGAGATATAAACTTGCAATTGCGAGGTATAAAGTCCAGTTCTGAGTGGAAAAAAGACATAATTCTGACTTAACTCGCAATTGTGAGTTCTAAAGTCATAATTGCAAGATATAAACTCGCAATTCAGATTTTTTCTCAGAACTGCGTGATATAAACTCACAATTGCGAGTTGAGTCAGAATTGTGAGATTAACCCCCAGTTTCACAGACTAATACGTAAATTTGAGCTTTTTTCACTTAAAGAAACTTGCACTTGAACTGATCTTAAAATATGTCAGTGCCTTCGTTTTGTCTCAAGATACACATCAGTATTGTTTTTCTCAAAGGCATGTTTATAAAAAGTACTTAAATGTCCTAATTGAACTATTGCCTAATCCTGGTTTAACCTAAGCCCTGTCTGTGAAACCAGGCCATAAACTTTATTTCAATTCTGAAATAAATGTTTACATCTCACAATTTTGAGAAAAAAGTCAGAATTGTGAGTTTGTCTCATGCAATTCTTCGAAAAAAAGTTAGAACTGTGAGACATGAACTTGCAATTACAAGGAAAAAAAAGTCAGAACTGTGAGATAAAATGTCGCAATTATCTTTTTACATTTTTTATTCAGTGGTGGAAACAGGCTTCCATAGTTTTCCACTATTTTTATGGGGAAAACAGCATACATGTTTGGAATGACATGATAATGAGTAAATAATAACAGAACTTTCATTTCGGCTAAACTGTCCCTTTAAGCCGTATTCTTCATGGAAACTGCTGGCTGGTCCCCATGCACAGTGAAGGTAATTTCAGGTTTTGTTATCCTTGTAAGGACACTGAGACAGCACAGACATAGCAAAATCTTACACACACACACACACAACACAGCTGACCTGATGTGGACTCACAATCCACTCACAATTAAAAATAGATTTTCATAAATACACAAGCCTGTCACAGATTCTGTTCACCCTGAAACCATGTCCTGCATAAGTCCCTCGCCCTCTCTCTCTTTCTCTCTCTCTCTCTCTTTCTGTCTCACACACTCTGTTTCAGCACAGAGTCATAGATATGTTGTCATCTAATCTCTTGAAGGATGTTTCTCGGATTAAGATCTCATTAAAATCTCAAATTATACTTGTATACCTAGAAATCTCTGCCTCAGCGCAACTTTCCAGTGCATTAGCCTTGCTAGCTGTCCGTCCTCATCCTCGTCAAGAGAAAGGCTTAGTTTAGTGATCCTGCTGCCCGGCTACACAACGTGTGTGTTGCTACGGTTGTCTGTTTCAAGAAATAGAGGAATCAGAAGAACACTGATGACGCAGATGTCACACACACACACACACACACACCTGCGCACACATACACACACATATAAACTTCAATCTTCTCTTTCTTTCCTCTCAGTGTCCAATCTATTTTAGCCTCTCTCTCTTTCTCTTTCTCTCTCACACTCTCCTCCCAGAGCAATCTGTTTTATTTTTTGTCTGTTCTTCTCTCCTGTCCTCTAATGAAAAGTGACGTCTCATTTTATGCTTCATGACTCAACCTCACTGAACAGTGAAGAGAAACACAAGACACAGCAGAACAGAGGATACAGTGTAAAGGTGTCAGCATCTTACACCTAAACCAAAAACTAACCCTTGTAAGTGACATTAATACAACATTTATCAATCTCTTTTAGTTGGATACTTAGAATGATTCTATTCACTCTCAGATGTACCATTTCAATAGTTTACAATATGCAACTGTTCAAACTATATAAAAATGTTACCTGAATTCATTTGTTTGCAAACAGAGTTCATTGGTGAAGTACCATAAATTGGATTCTTTGGTTTCAGTTTGCTGTGCTGCTACTAAATATACTGCATTGCTACTGCAAAATAAGTCACACTGTGCAGTAATTTTACCCAAGTTGTGAGTTAGTCGTCTGAATTTCATGAGATATGAACACAAACACGAAGCATGACCAGTGTAATCTGATGCACAAACACACATACCACAAAATGCAAAAGCAAAAAAAAAAAAAAAAGACTTCTGAAGTTGTGAGTTTTTTGGTTTAAACCACTAATGATCTTAAAAAGATTCTGTGAATGCAAAAATACACATCTACAGCTAATTAAAAATATTTTTGATTATAATTATTTTAAATGACTATTGTTTTCTATAATTTTTTCTTTATAAAATTAATTGATTTTCAAATATTCTATGTAATACTAACATCAAGCTTTAGTGATCCAGTAAATGTCACATGGGACAGTAAATGAAAGTGTAAAAATGTGTGACAAAATGCATACATTGCCATTTGGATAACAATAATTTAAAATATTTGAATGTTGTCATGTTAAATTTTGCCACTGCATATATATATATAATTATTTATATTTATTAATTATTTAAAATGATTATTTTACAAAATAATTTTTTCATGATTTAATTTCAATATGTTAATATTCTAAATATTAACTTCAAGCTTTTGAAGTCTGAAACTCCACATGGCACTGAACACACATTTCCATTTCAATAGTAATAATGTGGAATATTTGAACGCTGTCATGTTAAACGGCAAAGTGTGTAGCTTTTGTGTTACTTGCAGCACCAAACAGAATTAATATATATTTATATATATTAATTAAACAACAAATGTGTAGTCCTGCAAACGATTTACAAGAAGCGAGAAGTTTATATGTCAGACTGTTAAATAAAAGAAAAAGAATTGCAAGTGCAAAATTTGAGTGCATTATTTTAGGTATTGCATTTTGTGCTGCTAATGGTGCAGAAATTACACACTGCGACTGGGATACAAGACCATTTATTTTAAAATAATAAAATGCCTACCTCACATTTAAGCTGTGTTTGTCTTTATATATGTAAGGTTTCATAATTAAAGCGCTATTAGCTCCACCGTACGCTGCTGATTCTCGTACGCGGCGGGCACAGTTAGTGTTGTGCGTGTGGACTGTGAGTAAACAGTGAGCAATGATTTCTGATGACACGAGAGCTCCAGGTCTCAGCAGGAGAGAGACGCCAAACCTGCAGGCCAGCGCCACCAACTGGTGTGACATAATGCTTTCAGACTCTACCGCATCCATCTCTCTCACACTCATTCTCTTCCTGTCTGTTTCTCCTTGTCCTTTCTCAGTGTTGCATAAGAGATGCTCAAAGGGTCAGAATAAAGACCGTGCTGTACAGATAGATATAGTGTGTGTGTGTGTGTTTGTATTAAATATGTATCTGTCTGTGTGGACACAGGTGATATTCTCTGTACAGCGAAGAGATTTTCTCACACCTGTCATGCCCGAGAGAGTGGCTTACACAACCTGCCATCTGCGCGAGTGTGTGTTTGGGGAGGAAGGGGGGATAGATGACTGTTAGAAAAGAGAGGAAAGAGAAAGATAGGAAAAAAGCAAATGGGGAACTGAGAAATGCACTTAGGAAGCTCGACGTATGCAGCCAAAGTTAAGACCGAGTTACATAAAAGTCCCATTAAAGAGCGCTCCACCTTTACAAACACACTCCTCTTTCATAAGAACAACTCTATCCTACACCTCCTTTTATCCTTTCACCCATGATCCCACTAAAAGAGTTTATGCTCATATTTCAGTGCTAAGCTTGGGATTTCATAAAGAAAGGAAACCGATGGATGGATTTTGGCAACAACTGCAGTGGACTTACAAACCAGATGTATCATTAACAATATTATTATTGTTATTAACAAACTGTGACACAATAGAAAGAAATTTGATCAATTCACAAAATTCAAAAAATACATGAAAACATACCAATGTTTCTTAGTTATCATATAAAATGTATAAATATTAAATCTAAATAAATAAATGTAAATATATTTAACATAAATATTTATTATTATCAATAAACACAACAGTTGAAAAGTTTGGTGTCAGTCCGATTTTTTATGTTTCAAAGAAGTCTCTTATGGTCACCAAGGTATGGAAGCTCGTTTCCGCCACTGAATAAAAAATGAAAAAAGGTTATTGCGACTTTTTATCTCACAATTCTGACTTTATTTCACAGAATTGTGAGATATAAACTTACAATTGCGAGTTATAAAGTCAGAATTACGATTTATAAAGTCAGAATTGCGTGATATAGACTCGCAATTGCGAGGCATAAAGTCGCAATTCTGAGAAATAAAGTCAGAACTGCAAGATATAAACTCGCAATTCTGACTTTTTTTCTCGCAATTGCGAGTTTATATCAGAATTGCAAGAAAAAAAGTGAGAATTGCGAGATATAAACTCGTAAATCTGAGAAAAAGAATTGTGAGTTTATATCTCGCAGTTCTGACTTTATTTCTCAGAATTGCGACTTTATGTCTCGCAATTGCGAGCTTATATCACGCAGTTCTCAGAATTGTGAGCTAAATTGCGAGTTAAAGTCCAGTTTCGAGGGGGGAAAAAAGACTGATATGTTCTCAGAATTGCGAGTTTATATTTCACAATTCTGACTTTATAACTCGCAATTGTGAGTTTATATCTCACAATTCTGAGAAAAAAAGTCAGAATTGCGAGAAAAAAAGTCAGAATTGCAAGATATAAATTCATAATTCTGAGAAAAAAAGACAGAATTGTGAGTTTATATCTCCCAGTTCTGACTTTATTTCTCAGAATTGCGACATTATGTCTCGAAATTGCGAGTTTATATCACGCAGTTCTGACTTTATTTCTCAGAATTGCGAGTTTATATCTCACAATTATGGCTTTTTAACTCGCAATTGTGAGTTTATATCACGCAATTCTGAGAAAAAAAGTCAGAATTGCGAGTTTATATCACGCAATTATGAGAAAAAAAAAGTCAGAATTGTGAGATAAAAAGTTGCAATTACCTTTTTAATTTTTTATTCAGTGGCAGAAACGGGCTTCCATACCAAGGCTGCATTCATTCAACCAAAAAAACCAAACAAAACTAAAAACAGTAATATCATTACAACTTAAAATAGGCCTAACTGTTTTCTATTTTTGTTTGTTTGCTTCTATCTTAATGTATTTCAAAATGTAATGTATCCTGTGGTGGCAAAGCTGATTTTTCAGCATCATTACTCTAGTTTTCAGTGTCACATGAGCCTTCAGAAATCATTCTAATATGCTGATTTGGCGCTCAAGAAACATTTCTTATTATTATCAATGTTGAAAAGAGTTTAGCATTTTTCTACATTTTTTAGAAAGTTCAAAAGAACAGCATTTATTTGAAATCTTTTGCAACATTATAAATGTCTTTAGTGTCACATCCGATACTGTCTCTTGCTTAATAAAAATAATAATTTATTTCCAAAAAAATAACAAACTCCAGACTTCTGAATGGTAGTGCATATAATCTAAATAATATGTCATTTATAACTGATAATATGAAATGATAGTATGAAAAGATAAAATTGAAATAAACCATACATAATGATAACTCATATAAGTTATTTATACACTCAAGTCATATAAGTTAATTCATAATGGAAAAATTGCAGTTATGTCAACTTTATTGCCATCATGTGCTTGCAATGAGAAGAGAACAGGTTTGTTACCCAGAGGGAATGTCGTGCAGTAGAGGGTTAATCTTTAGTTATGTG
Source organism: Tor tambroides (assembly GCA_021397915.2). Lineage (NCBI taxonomy): Eukaryota > Metazoa > Chordata > Actinopteri > Cypriniformes > Cyprinidae > Tor > Tor tambroides. Next base: position 112,302 of record JAFVLL020006791.1, read on the forward strand.
CAGGGACATCAACCCCCGGACGGCTAGCGGCGAATCTGCAACTATATGCAAATTATCAAGCCTGACTGTGCTTGCACACAATTAATATTTCAGTTTTACTGTGCAACATGATCATATCGCCTCCTTCAGTTTTATTCATAACATTTCAGCACACTTTACTCATAATATTAGATCTGGGTTTCACGTCGTCCCTGATAAACTAACACTTAAAATACAACAGATTTTCTCAGGTTTATGTAATATACAAGAGTTTGGAGGGGTTCAAGCATAAACTGGCTCACTATAGAGAGAGAAAAGGTTGAGTTAGAGGAAGTGTTTGCAATGGGGCCCCACTGAGACCCCGACACAATTTGAAGAGATGCTGGAAGGAAAAGACTGATAAAATTGTTGTTGTGACTGAGGGTTTATGTTTAAACTTCTGTCTGAAAATCTATTTTTGAGTTTTCCATCTCTGTAGCTCTCTTTATATATACAAATGTGATTAAAAATAGATCTTTAGCAGTCAGAGAGGCTCAAATTAAGACCAACATCTGCTCAAGAAAAAAAAAGTAAAAGAAAAAAAAACAAGATACTGTCAGAAAAGAGGGAAATATTGATAGTAGTCATCGTTAAACGTCATAACTGAGTCAGCATAACATTAACAAAATCTTTTTTTCCCATTTCAGTGTTTTCTGACAGACCCAGACTGTCACCAGCATGAAGATAAGTTGCCATGGAAGCGAAGCGCGGCGACTGTGGCGGAAAACGAAACGTTGGGACACAGCGAAAGCATGTGAGCAGTAAGCGATGGGATGCATTCAACGGTCAAACGGTAAGCAGTGGTTTTGAAAAAAACGCACCTTAGCCGTGGCGTTTGTGAGGCGTGATGCAGCGACAGGGTTGATATAAAAAAGCTGTTTGGTTTGAGGGGGGTGGGACTCCACCTTAGAGAAACAACAACAGCAACACAAACAAGAGTTTGGGTTCAAGATGGAGGTTAAAGGGAAGAATGTGACCTCTTCTGACTGGGGTGTGACTGTATGTCTTTAATGTTGAATCGTTTACCTGAAAATGTGTCATATTGTTCATTTCTCGACAGGCCTGTGTGTTGCATCTCTTTTAAACAGCTCTATCTGACTTCTATTGAGTTAGAAACGGTGTTGGATGTGTTAAACAGATGTGCTTCTGCAGGTGTGTCTTGGACAGGTGCCCATCAGACAGGTGAATGTCAGAGATGGACTCACCCTGACGAAGCTGGCGGGAAACCAGCCCTCCTCCTCATCGATTTGACCCCACCACCAGTCCTTATTCGAGGCGTCCAACACCTTGATGACATCGCCGGCCTTGAAGGCCAGCTCCCGGTCAGCCATGGTCACATGGTCCCATACTGCCTCGGCATTCACTACAGAGCCCCCGCTGACCAACTGCAGAAAGATAGAGGGAGTAGATGCAGGATAAGCTACAGGAGGACAACAGTTACATAACATCAGAAACATTCTGGATTAACATCAAACAGTCACATGCTGGCTTCCACTCCACAGTCAGCTCTCCGGAAAACAAAACTGACAGGGGTGTCGAGATATAACGCTGCATCTCATTTGGGTTTGCCCTGTTTTTCTGACTGCTACACCTCAGTTTGGAAACAAAAGGTGCAGATTAGGTTGCTGGGATAGACACAGCACCCCTAGTTTTTGAGAGAAGTTGATTAGGGTAGCACTTTATTTTACAGTCCTGTTCCTCATCTACATACTATGTACTTATTATAGTAATTACAATAAATAGGTAATAACTACGTACTAACCCTGAACCTACCCTTAAACCTAACCCTACCCTATGTAGTTAACTTGTATTACCAGAACTTTCATAGGTAGGTACACTGTAAAATAAAGCACAACCCTTATTAATATTACCAGCAAATAAAATAAATTCCAGTTTCTTAATGTTTTTGAAAGACGTCTCTTACGCTCATTAAAGCTACATTTACTTGCTCAGAAGTACAGTAAAAACCAAAATTTTATGAATTTTTTTTTTTTACAATTTAAAATAACTGTTTTCTATTTTGAATATATTTTAAAATGTAATTTATTCCTGTGGTGGCAAAACTGATTTTTCAGCATCATTCCTCCAGTCTTCAGTGTCACATGATCCTTCAGAAATCATTCTAATACACTGATTTGGTGATCAAGAAACATTTCTTGTTATTATCAATGTTGAAAACAGTTGTGCTGCTGTGTGTGGAAATCATAACACATTTTTGACATTTTTTCATAGAAGGCAGAAGTATAAAAAAAGAAAGTTTAAAAGAATGGCATTTATTTGAAATAGAAACTTTTGTAACATTATAAATAATCTTTACTGTCACTTTTGATCAATTTAATACATCCTTGCTGAAAAAAGTATTAATTTAAAAAAAAAAAATCACTGCATTCATATCCATTCTTTTGTCACAGAATGTTGTTTCTAGCAAGCAAACACATTTATGCTAATCCTTTATACAAATAACATTTATTAATAAAATATATCAAACTACTATTTAAACTATCCTTTTATTGGTGAAAAATATCTGAGGGCAGTTCTCTTGAACACAAGTTAAACACACACACACACACACACACACACACACACAAAGAATTTATGCTATATATAGAATAATGACAGATAACTAGATATTGACTACAATGCCATACAAACAGCATACTTCATCCAAACTCACTGTAAACATTCAGTTGTGACTGTTAAATTAATGAAATATAAAGAATGCCTTCATCACCATAGTCTCTTTTAAACCAACTCCAAATCAGATCTGAAATGAACTGGATCCCACACTTCAATTGTGCTAATATAGGAAGGAAGTGGCAATGTACAAGGTCACAGAGCTATAGAGAAGCTGTGCTTGAGTAACCATGGCTTCCATGCTTGAGTAAAGACGAGATGCGTTATAGTATTGCTTCCTGCTGACTTTCACATATACAAGCCCATAACAGCAACTTGAGATGATGGCTTGGTAATTCTCTACACAGAAACACTCACACATAATCAGCTCCAAGATTTCACTCCCATAACTCCAGGCACTTTTCCTCTCTCTCTCTGTCTCAGAGGCAGCCAGGCTGTAAAAAATTCTCTTTTGCGCATTTAAAGAGAAAAAAAATGTTATGTTGTCAGCAGAAAGAGTAAAATCCGTTTGATTTGTATAAAGCAACTGCATTTGATACACATCATGGTAGTTGTTATCTCAGTGTCACAACACACTGTGGGTAAATCCGAGAGTTCTCCACTGATCTGATATCTAAACTTCATTACTGTTGTTCAAGTGTACAGGGCACTGAATTACCCAACATGAACACACACACGTGTTTGTGTGTGCAAGTGCGTGTGTGTCTGTGTGTGATTACATACAGATCCACAGCCTTTAAGGGTTTGAATTATCGCTCCACCATCAATTTTCCTTTTATCTACTGTACAGAATCTTCTCCAGAGGCGATATGTATCAGTATGTGTTTGAATGCATTACTTGTGTCTTGTACATGTTTGTAATTGGATACGGTGACTGTTTCTATATTACATGCTCGACAGCTTTGTATACAGGTCTGAAATTTCAACCATCACTGGGTGAAAATCTTGCATTAGTGATGGGGATCTTTCAAAGACTATTTCAGGCAAATCACATTGTTTTACCAGTAGGTGGCAACAAGTGACTGCCTTCATGTATGAAACACTAAATTATTCATTTAACCCAACTGTTTGTTTATGTAAGTGAAGCATTGAATGATTCACTCAGTTCATTCAGCACCAAAAACAGCATTACTGTGTTTCTAAGTGACGCTTTGCTGTTGTTAATTCTGCTATTGTTTTAATTAGCAAGGCAAAAACTGACAAAATTACTGGCGATACTGTCTAGAATATATGTTATTCAAAACAATCTCTTGCTCACTGAACTGTAGCAATATCAGTCGCAGTTGTGCCGTTTTTGTAAATATCAAGATGGCTGTGATTGCCTGAGACACTCTTGCTTGTGTGATATTCCTTCATTAATTTATAGTGAGTTTCATTAATAAACATATAAATTATAATTTCCTACAAGACAGTTGTGTTCAACACAATCCCAGACAATTGAAAGGTGAGAACATAGCGATTTAAAGGGATACACCACCCCAAAATGAAAATTTTGTCATTAATCACTTACCCCATGTCGTTCCAAACCCGTAAAAGCTTTGTTCGTCTTCAATTTAAGATATTTTGGATGAAAACCGGGAGGTTTGTGACTGTCCCATTGACTGCATAGTAAATTGCACTGTCGAGACCCAGAAAAGCATCATTAGAATAGTCCATCTGCCATCAGTGGTTCAATCTGAATTTAATGAAGCGACGAGAACACTTTTTCTGCGCAAAGATAACAAAACAACGACTTTATTCAACAATTCGTCTCCTCTGGTTCAGCGTAGCACCATTTTGGAGAATATCCGCTGGACGCAAGTAGCGTACGCTCTTATGTGTCTTTTACGTGTTTGGAACGACATGGGGGTAAGTGATTAATGACAAAATTTTCATTTTGGGGTGGAGTAACCTTTTAAAAACACGGCAAATATACTGTGCTATATATCCATGACAACTAAAGAATGGTGGTAAACTGAACAAAGGAAGACAGAACTGTGACATTACGCCCCCTCATGGAAAGTGCAATCTCTTGCCATAAGTGAAGAGGTGAGATAGGAATGGTGGAGGGTTTAGAGGTGTACGAGGTGATGGCAAAGGGATGGAGAAAAGCAGGCAAAGGGATGGCAAGAACAGGCAGACAGACAGGCAGAAAAAAACACGGAGGAGAAGAGAGTGGGAAAATCCATTGGGACGATGATGGTAGGAGGGCCAGAATTTGCTGTGATAAGCATCTGAGGTGGAATCTGAGTAGCTGAGGGCTGAGGCGTAGCCGGGAAGAAGTAGAAACCCACTAAAGCCATAGGAGTGGAGAGATGGAGCGCAGCGAAAAAAGTCCATGGCACAGGCAGGGAGACAACTGACCAAGGTGGAGCCGGAGAGATGAGGGAGCCGTCCGACTGAGGATCTCAGGTGGAACCGAGGGTGGAAGGAGCCAAGGCAGAGATGACAGGTTGATGGGCCGAGGTAGAGCAAAGGGATCAGAGGCAGACCCAAAGGATCCTCTTGCTTAGGTAAGGCTGGTGACTACAAGACCTGAGGCTTTACATTGCTACAAGGTGTAACACAGGAAGACAAAGGGCTGCAGGCATCCAGCAGAGGTGGGACTGGAAGACTGGCTGAGTTTAGTAGTGGAGGTAGGAAGGAGAGGGAGGTTGGGTGGGACTACTGACAACAAATCACAGTTCATACAGGGCGATGATTCAGTCTCTGTACTGGCTAAAACCAGCGATGATGAAGAACGAGTACATAGTTCAGGGCGGAAGGCATTATTTCAATGTCCCAGTCAATAAGCCAGTCCTCACCAGTCTCAGTGTTCACCAATTCCACAGTGCAAAATTTATGTAAGCTTCAGAGTCCAGCAGAGATCGGTGTGGGGCATAATGAAGCGGAGATCTTCGTCCAGACCACACCGAAATCAAAACCTTAAAACAGACGTCGTCGCAGGTGGCAAGGTGGCAGATGTCAAGGAACTTCTCCACATATCACTCCAGGTCTCTGCCACTCCGAACGTTTATGGATATCTTCTCATTTTGAGGGTCTGGTATTCCGTCAAGAACTCCAAGGATGTTGATGATGATAATAAAAGTAAAACGAGGTACAACTCAAAAGATAGCCAATCTACAAGACAGTTGTGTTAAATACAAAAAATTCAAATCCAAAACAATCCGCAAAGACAGGAAACCCATGAAAACAAACTAAAAGTCCATGATAATGAAATGATAATGAAACACTAAGTCACAGTAGGCTACTGTTTGTTGTTTGTTCCATGATTCAACTCATGAAAACATAAAGGAAGTATAACATTTGTTTACGCAATACATAATAAAAGTTCATTTAAAACTCTTGACTGGATTTTAATGTTTTAATAAAATACTATTTACCAAACCAACTGTCATACAGTAAAGTCATACCATATTCCCTTAATTCACTGCAGATGTTTTTACTATCGTCTCACTCATCGGTTCCTGGCTCATTAGGAAAAAGACTGAGTCAGTGAATCATTCATACTTCGGTTCAACCGATTCATCACTAACACCAGGAAACAAATGAGTTTGATTTATTAAGTTAAAAGTTAAGAAGAAATGTCTAAGAAGTTAAGAAACGTCTCTCTGTGCAGTCTCAATAATGTTGCGACGTGCTTTTTTCTCTCTCTCTAAAGGGAACAGTAGGCAGTAGGATTATGCAAATCAGTCAGAAAAACTGCAGTGGAAAAGCTGTGTTCCTGTCCCAGCTAGCATCAGATCACACTAAAACAGAAAAAGAGAACAGCTGATGAGGATCATGTACAACCCTTAAACATCCCAATTCATCCGCAGCTTATTCTCATGTGAGATATTATTATGTGGCACTGCGTGTATCAGAGCTGTAGGCTATCAACCACACACGGAAATATTACACCGCACACACGATACAATGATGTAACAGCCCCTGAGATTATCAGATTGGATGGTGATGAATTTAGCAGGATGAAATCCTGTCTATAAGAGCCAAACCGAGGCAATCTGTTCATAAACAGTGCGAATACAGCAGTACAGTAACACTAGCATTAGAGGGCCATGACTTTGTGAGTGTGTGTGTGTGTGTGTGTGTGTGTGTGTGTGTGTGTGTGTGTGTGTGTGTGTGTGAGTGTGTGTGCTATCTGTCGTCTCTTCATTCCTCCTGCCTTTATTCCTGCATGAATGAACTGTACTCAGGAACATTCTTCCTCTTTCTCTCTCTGTCTTGCTCAGTCTCTCATTCTGTGTGTGAATGCCTTGGTGCACACATCTACAAAACTGATGTCCTTCAGTCAACAGCCTTACACACTATCATTAAATTGATTATGGACTGATTATTGATTATGGATCCCAGGTTAATTGAATGGGCATCTGTTAAACATTTGACCCAAATCACTGCTTTCTCCTAAACTGACAACTGACTAGAGATGATCTTACCTTGCTTTCTTAGACCATTTTGGCTTCCAGCCAGGGTTCAAAAGTGAACTGAAAATGGCTTTTAAATGACAATTTCTGAATTTGAATCGAGGTAGAATGTGGAATCAGAACTGTAATTCAAATGTGAATGTAAGGAAGTAGAAGTTAAATTAATTTAAAGGTACACTATGTAACTTTTGGCGCTCTTGCTGTTAATAAACAAAACTGCATGCGTCTTGAGGAAGAACGTTGTAGCCTTCTCTCTGTTTATGGATATGATGAGTCACACAGGTACTGAGTTACTCCAGAGTAGTTGTCGTCCCGACAGATCTAAAATAGTCTCAATATAAACACTTACTATAGGCCTTTAGTGATTCAGGACAATATAAAACACAGTCTGGAGTACTTGCTCATTATATAAAGTTTTTACAATTTGAACAATAAAAAGGCTACATACTGTAGCTTTAAATTAACTGTAACTTTTAACTAAAAATGCCAATTTTGTCCAGACAAACTTTGAATGTATCTTTGTATAAAATTTTGAAAAGAGTTTTAAAACTTTGAAGTCTAAAAGTTTAGGCCATATGGACAGAACAATAGAACGAGAGAACGATAGAACGATAGAGTGATAGAGTGATAGAACGACAGAACGATAGATAGATAGATAGATAGATAGATAGATAGATAGATAGATAGATTAGGGCTGCACGATTATGACAAAAATCATAATTGTCAATTATTCGCTTGAAATTGTAATTGCGATTTATTAATTACGATTAACACAATTTACATTGAATGATGTTTATACCATTGCTTGAAGCAACTGCATGTCATATTTTTATATGAAAATAAACAAGCTGAAAACATTTAAACGGAAAAACTTTTATTGCTTTTCTATAGTATTAAGCCTCAAATGTCAACTATTCATTGGATTGGTTTCTTCTTTAAATTATAAAAAATATGCATATTATAATGTTAAACTAAAACTATAATTAAAACAATGGAAAAATCCTTAAGATAACCTGTAGAAAGAAAAAAAAAACACATCTTAAGCACTCAGAATAACATAAGTGGACTTTGAACGATTATTGCCTTTTTGAGTAATTGTGTAATTACGTAATTGTGGCATCCATAATTGTAATTGCGATTAGAAATTCGATTAATTGTGCAGCCCTAAGATAGACAGATAGATAGATAGATAGATAGATAGATAGATAGATAGATAGATAGATAGATAGATTACATGAATTAGGTGAACGATTCAGCATACATTTATAATTCAAAACTGCAAAATTTGAAAAAAAGTTTGCATCACTGAATATTGCTGTTGTCATTTAACAATTCTATCATAAAACAGTACTATAAAGCAAATATTTCATGTTTAGCTACTTGCATCTTACCTCACAATCTTTCACCATTAAAAACTGAAGCATCACACTAGAATTCACATTCGGTATTAGTTTGTCACTAACAAGCGCTCTTAGACTTCTGAGGTAGACCAGCATAAAAATGTACATTTAAAAACTTTTTGTCATCTTAACAATAATAAACAGAGGAGCATCAAGAATATCAAATAGTGAGGGGATAGATATATGTGTAACAGAGGCCAGCTAGTAAAAGATATGTGGGTAAACCTCGAGGTGCTGCTATTTCTCCAATTCTAGCCAATCATCAACCTCATTTGAATCTAGATATATCCACGTTTCAAATCGATTTTGTTACAGCTTTTGTTTTCAGGAAGGAAATGACCCCTCACTAGCTCACTAGCACAGATGCCAACTGCCTCTGCACTAAGAAAGCTGCGGTACTTTGGACAAATGGCATAGCAGAGGCTAAAAACACTCAACAGGGTGTCTACCTCAACATTTGGTCCAAATGACCCATTAGGCCCTCTAACAACATTCTATGTCCAATAATCGAATATCTCCACCCCTCTAGCAGAACAGCTGCTGTAGGTCAGCACTTCAGCTCTCCCTGACTGCCATCACTCCATCCAGGTGCTGCTCACCTGAGTTCCCTTCAACAAAATAAATTGCTCCGGATGTCTTAGCAGAAAACAAAGTGCTTCATTCATTCAGTGTCATTATTACTGCACTACAGAAAGAACAGCCCTATAATTCAGAGGGCTACAGCACGGCAAAAAGGGGAAAAGGGGAAAAAGGAAAACAGAACATCTAAGAGACCAGAGGATGCTGCCTCACCATAGACACACACGCACACACACCTGACTGGGGAGGACGATTATGTAATCGGAGTACAGTGGGCTAGGAGTCTAGGAGAGAGAACTGGAGAAAGCACGTGGAGAAAGAGCGCAAAAGAGAGAGAGATTGCATTAAAATAGACTGCTACGCTATGGATTAAGCTCTCATAACTGCATACACACACAAACAAACTCATATAGCCATTAATTCTCATCCTATCTTGCAGGGAGAGATAATAAAAGAAATGAAATGTGCAGACAGCGAAGTAACATTTTGAACCGAATGTTTTAAGCAACTACTCGAGTCTGAGCTGCTTAGCCATATGATGCTGCTTAAGCCTGTTATTCCCTCCACGTTGATATGAATCATCCTGATAAAACATTTTGCACTTTTCTTGAGGTCTAAATTTAGATTTTAAATGCTTTAAACTCATGCAGCATTGCCTGCCCACACGGTTCCTAAAACAAACACGAGCAGAGAAAATGCACAAAAGCCTTTCAGCCATGAAAGATGCAAAAGATACGTGTGTGTGTGATACAGCTCGCATGAAGCCATGTGTGTGTGCATGTGTGTGTTTGTGTGTGTGGGTGGGTGGATTCCCAACCTACGCTCCCAGTGCAGATGTTTCTAAATCTGGCCATTCTCTTGGTTTTCCCGCTCTTTCCCGCACTTACGTAGTCATATTTTTGGATGCACATGCCTCTCCATGTGAATGTCGTACACCAGCTCGGTGGAACGGTCCTGAAACCTCAAGCCACTGATTTGAAAGGCCAGAACGCACCACTAAAATGCGCACCATGAGGTCAGAAGCGCCATACTATCTAGAAAACCTCCATACATCAGTTGTTCTGCAATCACCTTTTACGTAAGCGTTTCCGAGCTGAATCTAGCGCATTTTAAGATGGCTACAGAGGACAGGATTAAAGGCTGCTGACGTCTCGAGAGTAGGATGTAAAGTGAATCCGTAAGCTTCTGTTTTAACGAATACGCCAACATGCGCATATACACTCATGCGAGATTGCACACTTAAAGAAGGCAAAGAATCTGTCTCTAGGGCATATAACGCAAACTATATGATGTCATTTGCGACATTAAGTCAGAGTCGCTCTCTTTTGCTCTGGCAGTACATTTCCCAGACTTCCCTTCACTGTTAACAGGTGCACCAAACCTGTTGGGAGAGAAGGACTGCATGCTAATGCAAAAGGGAAATATCCTGCCATATCCTGGCAATACAGAATGACAGTCAGCGTTCAACATCCCACACCGGTGCTAACTGATGTCTCAATGCATAATTGCACAACCGCTTCACATGTGACAATATGCTAAAATTTTCCATCTGGTATTTCTAATATTATATGACAGAACATAAATGCAGTGCTTAATATGTTTGGTGTGACAGTGGCTTCTTATCACAAGCCAGTTACAGCTATTAATGTTTACTTTGCTTTAAAGAAAAAAAAAACAGGGTTCAAAACCTTGTGTTTTAAAATTAAAACAGATCATTTTTCAAATTAAAACACGTCACTATTGACTGTATTTTCAAAGGTACCTATAAGAGATACTTATTTGTACCGTAAAGGTACACATTAGTACCTAAAGTGTATATTAGTATCTAAATGGTACATTTACATTTTGAAAAGGTACTGCTCCAGTCACACCTTATGTCCCTTTTTTTTCTGGGAGTGTATATGTATAGAGATAATGTACTGTGGCTTCGAGTGTCCAGCAGAAGTATTACGGAGTTTGATGCAGCACGCCATCAGTGAAGTTTTCGGGAACAATATTGTTTCTCCGTAGAGGGAGTGAGTCAACGGTTTCAGCACTTCAGTGGGATGCATCCGAACCATTGTGCTCCAACGCACAACAAAACCCCAGTCTACAAATAATGCGCTTGCAGCACGAACACACAAAACACTAAGGATGATGGTTTGAGCAACATGAGTTCAAGGGAATGATTCAGCTGATTCATGTTTTAGCTGATGGCAGTGATTCCGTAATCATCTTTAATGAGAATAGCCAAATGCCTGTCTGTCCTCTAGAAGGGGTCAGGTTAAGGATAAGCATGCACTGATAAGCAACAGTTTAGCCAATAAGAAATGATGAAATCCCTGTCATACATGGGCATCACTGCTCGGAGGCGGAAGTAGAGTCTGTAAGTCTCTGTATAGAAATGGCTAAAATTTACAGGAAATTTACAAACCTATTGTGAGGTATGAACATTTTGCACATCTGATTTATAATTTGTGAACCTGGACCACAAAAGCAGTCATAAGTAGCACGGGTATATTTGTAGCAATAGCCAACAACACATTGTGTGGGTCAAAATTATAGATTTTTCTTTTATGCCAAAAATCATTAGGATATTAAGTAAAGATCATGTTCCATGAAGATATATTGTAAATTTCCTACTGTAAATATATCAAAACTTAATTTTTGATTAGTAATATCCATTGCTAAGAACTTCAAAAGGCTTTAACTTTAAAGGCAATTTTCCAGATTTTCAAATAGTTGCATCTCAGCCAAATTCTGTCCTATCCTAACAAACCATACATCAATGGAAAGCTAATTTATTCAGCTTGCAGATCATATATAAATCTCAATTTCAGAAATTTGACCCTTGTGACTGGTTTTGTGGTCCAGGGTCATATTTGAGCTGGCATAATATCCCCTGAAACTGAGTCTCTTGTTTCATTTTAAATCTAACATCCACACATCAAAACTTTTTAAAAACACAGAAGAATCATCTGCTGTTGGTTAAAGTCACATTTGTGACAATTACATGTCAACACAAACAAACAGTGTCAGTTACGAATTGTTAGCCCGTTTCATTTGTTTCTACATTTGATGATATTTTGGTTTACTGTTCGGAACTTAGATTTTTTTTTTACCATCTGGAAAAAAAGTGCAAGGCATAATCATTTTAAAAAAGTATATTTGATATATGTAAAAAATCTCAAATGTCCAGTGTACAGTTTAGGGACAAACTGTTCTGCAAAAACACTGAGTTGCAGGCTTTAAAACTAAATTCATTACAACACTCCCCTACTACAGTCTAGCACCTACCTGCAGAAGAAGCATGTGAAATTTAATTAAAACAAACCATGCAAAGGAATGTTACAGGTTTAACACCAACTTCTCTCGTGTTTATAGCCTGAACCTTGGATGAATAGGGTGTGCAATAAGGCATGGCCTCAGTATATGACCATTCAGGTGCAACTGCCTGGATACATTGTTTGATCGCACAATACATCCATACTCCTACAAATGTCCCTCAATAGCAAAAAAGTGCAGTGTGCTTATAGGTCAATAGATGATAAGTGGCTTCTCTATAATAGACCAGAACTGTTAAACATTAGAGAAACCAGAGATGGTGTAGGATGGTGCAGAGGAAATGAAAGATGTGAGAGGCACAAGGACATGGTCGCCAGGCACCTGTGACCATCGGAGCGTCGAGGACACACCTCAAGGAACCAAAATACGCGAGCATTCTTTCAATTCTTTCATTTTGTCCGGGTTTTATCCTCTCAACGCAGGCCAGAGCCGCGTCATCGCCGGCCTAGCTTGCAAGTCTCGTCCTCGACCGTCAAATCAGCGTGCGCGCTTGACACCGATAAACTGCGCACAAACGATCATGTCTGTAAAAATAAACGAAGCGGACGCACGCGTCCTTGCGCGCGCGCATCCCGGCGCTTGACTACAGAACGCCGGTCGCTCATAATCAATAAACGAGAAAACGCGGACTCGCGTCAGAATCAGCCACGACGAAGCGACGGAGGCAGAAAACCGAACGGCTTTTGCGCACGCACATGCGTCGCGCTTAAATCAAAGGTGAACAGCTTCTAACGGACACCGTGACACATTTAGGAGAGCGCAAAATATACCAACGTCATTGACATGCCCGAGGCGGCGCTGAAGTGCTGGGTATCCCCCTCTGTCGTGCGCTTGCTCCAGCTCTCCCGTTTCCATAGCACTGGAACGTTGCGAGTCTCTCCGCGCAGGCGGATGGAGAGCGGCGCGAGGGGGAGCGTCCATTAACTCGCAGCCTCCCAGGTGAATAAAACGAAGAATACTTCACGATGCCGAGATGCCACTTCGCGCTTTCGCGACCTCTGTTCTGCTTGTGTGTATCCACCATCGCTAAAAGAGCCCCCCCCCCCCCGTCCCCTCCACCTTTTTTATTTTATTTTTTTTCTTCTTCGTATCCGTTAACAGAGACCATCGGTAAGCCAGAAGAATGGCGCTCACGGGAGCATCACAGTCAGCCTCACCTTCATCATCCTCAGGGTCAGTCCCGGTCCTGGATCCGTGTCCTTTCCGTAGGTTCGAGCCCACGACGCCAGCTGCAGCCCTGTATCCGCGCCCCGTGAGCAACGCGCGGCGTATGGAAGAGAAACGTAAGTCCGGTTAGACGCTGTTCTGTTCTCACGGCGAGGTGGGAGTCTGCGTCTCTCTCTCTCTCTCTCTCTCTCTCTCTCTATGAATAGAGCTGAAGTATGGGCGGTGCTTGTGCACACTGCACACACGCGCACACACACACACACACACACAATGAGGAGCCAACCATCAGTCAAAAGAAGGGGTGCTTCACTCTGCTATTGAGGAGGCTACAAACATTACATAATCAAAAAAAAAAAAAAGGATACAAAATAATGCTGAACTATTGGCTTTTGGGAACACACATCATCACCATCTCAGTGCAGAAAGGAAAATGTCCAATAAGCAAAAACAAAGGAAAGGCATGGACAAAATTGCACGCTGTTTTACATCATTCAGAGGCAAGCAGGCAGCATATATCTATTTAACACAGCCTGGCAATATATACGACCCCTGCAATGTGTCCCAAAAAGGTCCCATCTCAGAACATCACATGCAAAACAATCCTAACTATTGGGGGGGGGGGGGGGGGGGGGGGGGGGGGGGGGCTCTCAACTGAAATTTTGCTATTCTAACCACTAAAGTTGGATGATTTAACCCATATATATATATACATACACACACATATATACATATATATATATATACACACACACACACAAGCACACACATATATATATATTACGTTTTTGATAGATCAGGTTCCATTTTTCTTTAAACTAATTTGTTTTTTAACAAACACTTCAATGGAATATGACAGAATAGAGCTATGTTTATTTTTGGCGAAATCAGACTACATTCAATGTGCAGGTGTTTTTTTGAATATTAATCTCAGTACTTCAGATGTGTTTAATTATGCAGCATGCAGACAAGTACAGTCCTGTACAGCTTTCTCTGATGATCATTTGATTTTTTTAAAGGAACACCATTAGTTTTTAAATAGTTTATTATTATTTAACCATCATAGGCAGGCTTAATGTAATAAGATACTGAAAACATTGATCTCATGGGTGAGAGGAGATATGCTGTAGCAGATTACCCTCTGCCATCAGGCATAATTATATACAGTGTGTGTTTGAAATCACACAGACAACAGACACACATACACAGCCACACAAGAGACGAGGAGCTAATGTGATGTTTGAATCACTGCTTCATTTCTATAGGATGATCTTGATGGCTGTGAGATCAACTGCCTACTGTTCAAAAGTTTGAGGTCAGTAACAATTTTTTTTTAAATGTTTCTGAATGTCTCTTATGCCCACCAACCTTCATTTTTTTATATCAAAAATACAGTAACACAGAAATATTGTGAAATATTATTACAGTTGAAAGAAATAGTTTCATATATTCTTTCAAATGTAATTTATTCTTGTGATGGCAAAGCTGAATGTTCAGCATCATTACTCCAGTCTTCAGTGTCACGTGATCCTTCAGAAATCATTCTTAAATGCTGATTTGCTCCTCAAAAAATGTTTCTTCTTATTATTAATGTTAAATACTGTTGTGATGCTTAATATGTATTTGAAAAACGTGGTACTTTTTTTTTCAGGATACTTTGATGAACTTTGATGAATCTTTGCTGAATAAAAGTGTTAATTTCTTTGAAAAAAAATTTTTTTACTGACCCCAAACTTTTGAACGGTTGAGCATTAGATTTTATATACAGTAGTTTAGATATTAGATTATTGAGCAGTCTTATGTTATTTAACATAAATTGTAATTTTACTAAATTATGTTGAAATTGTAAGGTTTTAGGTTTGCAACATTTTGAGTATTTTATGTTTTTTTTAATAATCACGTAGCTTACTAAAATGCATTTTCTTAAATATTCCACGTAGTCTCTCAATATGAGGTGCATAAATAATTATATAAGCATTAATAAACTAACATTAAGGTCATATATGGATTTGATTCCCAGGGAATCCACACACTGATAAAAATGTACAACTTAAATACACTGCAAGTCATTATGCATAAAAGTGTCTGCCAAATGTACAAAAAAGTGTTGTTTAGTACAGGCTTATTATATCACACTGGAGGAGCACTGTGTCAACTTTCCATGTAAATTCCTTGTTTTAATACTGGAAAGCGAAGCCAAAACATCTATCCAATCAGCGTCTCCATCACCCTTTTTAAAAATGATTAGGAGGCAAATGAACCCTGCAAGAAAGCACTAATCTCAAATTCCTGTACTGAGACAGAAAGACACACAGAACGTCAATCCAGCGGTGCTGTTTTGTTGTCAGAGTCTTTCTAGCTGACTTTCACATATATATTTTTGCTACATTATGCAATGAAGCAGGAGAGATGATGTAACGAGCATTCTGGGGATCACAAGATCCCCCTCCCCCCCGATTTCCCTCTGTGTGTCCCGAGGTTTTCTGTGATGTAGCTCTTGCATACGTAAGAGTGTATTCATAGCTTAAAACCAAGGCAGGACAGTGTGCAAGTTGGGATGTCACTAATGGACTCAATGTTTGGGAGCATATGTGTGTGTGTATAACAGAGCGGGAGTGGGTGTGTATGTGTATAAAAGCTTTTGGAGACAATATGTCCTCTCCAGCTCATGCAGTTTTAACCTTTAGGCATCTTATGTATATATATATATATACACACACATACACAGTCCTCATAAGCTTTACCTCGTTCCCAAGGCACTATTTAGAAGAGTGTATTTTGTGGCATATGTGTGTGAGTCATGAATAAATGAGATGAGAAGAGAGCTCAAAGTTTCATAAATAAAACATGGTGCTATACTTGCTATTATTATGTGGAATATATAAGTGAAGCCCTGCACTATATCTGTAGATAAAAGGAGGTTTTGAAGTCTTGAGCTCCAGGCTAATGACATTTACACAGGTATGAATAATTAGTGATTGCTACTTCTTTTATATTTCTAAAAAATACTAAAATATATGTAAAATCTAAAGTATACTATTAGATTGCTATTAAGAGTCTAATTTATTTTTTTTTAAATATAGTGCAAAGCAGTACACAAAAGTACAATAGTACTTTGATGTAATGCATAATGATACTAAATGATCTCCATATACACTGCTTATTTACAGGGTTCTCCAAGTTTTCTAAAATACTATTAAAATTATAGCTTAAACCTAAAATCTAAAAATACTATTAAAGTACTATTAAACATTATTTCTGAAATGCAAAACAAAACAGACTTCTGCTGTACAATTGCATTTTGATGTATAATGATACTAAATGATCTCCATATTCATACACTGCCTATTTGCATGGTTCTCCATTTTGTTCTAAAAAATATTTTACATTTTATCTTAAACCAAAATCTAAAAAATAGCTTTTACTGTCTAAAATTTTAATTACTTCTAAAATAAAGTGCAAATCAGTACATAACAGTACAATGTCATTTTGATGTATATATGATCTCCATATTCATACACTGCTTATTTACTTGGTTCTCCAAGATGTCTAAAAAAAAAACACTTGTAAAATTTGAGCTTAAATCTAAAAATTATTGTTAAATTACGATTAAAATTAAATATTAAAAATGACTTCTAATATGCAATGTAAAGCAGTACACAAATGATACATCAGTGGTACAATGGCACTTTGATGTATATAATAGTACTAAATGTTCTACATATTCATACACCGCTTATTTACATGGCTCCAAAATACTTCATAGAATACCATGGTATTACCATAATAGTGCTACTGTCCAAAAACGTGATACTGGCACCAAGTCCAAAGTAGTTGTTTCTTGTTAATAGCTTTTCCCTCTCTTTCAAGATGAAGAAAAAGAGACAATCGCAAAAATAACAACAGTACAAGCTTGTCTATACAAACTCTCCAATACCCATGTGTGTGTATGACATCTGGGATGAATGCCAAGGTTGTTAAGGGAGTGAGAGAAAGAGACTGAAGGCTTATGTAATATACTCTCTCCTGAGAAACAGACTCATCACACAGCTCCGTGCCAATGGAGGCATCATCAACATGCTCACACATAGCACGTAGAAATAGGTCATATTGAAATCTGGCCACTGTACGGTTCTGGTTGTGGGCCAAAAGTAGTGTGGATCTTGTGGAATACACCTTTCTTCAAATGACCATACACTGTGTGCACTTGTAACAGAGTTCAGTAAAGCAGCCATCTGCTTCACTTCAGACAAACAGATGATAATGTCAACATGACAGTCATTCCCAGTCAAGAAAAACATTTCAAAGCGCAGAGAGGGCAATAAACAAACTCTGGATCATGTGGTTTTATTCTTCCTAATACAATATTGCCATTGCATAGCAACCCTGGGAGTGCATCCCGCAGCGTTGCGATGGAATGCTGCATGCTGATTGGTTGAGGTCAGGATAGAAGAAGTAAACAGACAAGCTCATTTATGTCAATCAGTGTGCTGCAAATGCTGTTAAAAGTTCAACTTTGTATCTTTGTCTCCATAAATCCACATCAGCAAGTTGTGCACTGTGACTCACCTGCATCATTAAGCTTGTAAGTTGTTTTATCACCAAAATTATAACAACATATATGCAGTCCTGTTGTTTTAGATATGTTTTATGGTGAGAGTGCCCCCTAATGCAGTGGTGGACTAGCACACGAGAGGGACGTTTTGTGTTTGTCATATTTTCTTCAAAGTCTTACTGTTGTGCATCACAATATTCCCTAGCAGATTTTAAACATTAAGGTTTTTTCATGTGTTCCTCCTGAAAACCCCCCAGCTAAAACCGGCCTAGGCTGGTTGGCTGGTCTTAGCTGGTTTAAGCTGGGAGTAGCTGGTTTTAGCTGGTCTCCCAGCCTGACCAGCTAAGACCAGCCTGGCCAGCTGGGAAAGTGGCCAGAACCCCTCTAAAACCAGCCTGCTGACCAGCTACGACCAACTAAGACCAGGCTGGATGACCAGATAAAACCAGCGAAAAAGCTTAGGCTGGTTTTAGCGGTTTTTTGTAAGTCGCTTTGTATAACAGCAAATGCTAAATAAATGTAAATGTGTAAACCTGGCCACTTTTGTACTAAATTAATTGAGCGATATGAGATATTAACAAACTTGTTTGAGAGGTTTTACACACAGTGTGTTAATTACACTTAATTTACACTAAATTTTCATCACATGTAAACATAGTAAGGCCCACAGATGGATACATTTAAAATGAAATTAGCAACAAGATGGTTTTGAATGATTAATTGCTTTTTATGTCTGATAATGCAAAAAACAATATTAAAACTATTTATTATGAACGTAGTGGTTAGACACAATCTAACCAGTAGAGGGAGCCAAAACCTCCTGTGACGCACAAATGATCGCCGATTCGTTTTCATATAATTTACATACTGACATGTATAGGAAAAAAAAAAGAAAAGCGAGAGGGGAGGCTGGAAAAGACAGTATAACACATCAATTGCTGTCAGTCACGAATTGCCTACATTTATTTTGCTCTTCCCAGCTCATAACAGTAAGACGTGCACGACAGCTTCGACCAGTTTCCATGACAACTGGAGCCTCCTTGACTTTAGAACGGAGACCACCTGTCAATCAAATACAGCACCAGCTCTACTAATCAGGCAATGCCTAATAGCTCAGAGAAAAATAATAAGGCACTAATGCTATTTCACCTACAAGTGCCACATCTAAAATGCATTTGCCCATCGAAAACAGAATTACAGTGCATATGTCAGTGCATGACAACCTTACACAGTTTATTTTCCATTTCTCTTTTGTCAAAATAGATATTAGTCTTAATAGATCAAAAAGAGTTCAATTTTCTCACTAATATATTAAGATTGTGTCTGTTTTCTGCTAATCCTAATAATACTCACAGTACAAGAGTACAAGAGAAAAAAAACATACAAAGTCATGATGGTCCCAAATACCAGAAGCTCTTCAATAAAGCAAAACATATATGTTTTAAACACGCTCAAAAAAAATCTTCTAGGGTTTACTGACACTGCATACAACAAGGCCAAATAATGATCTAAAGCTGCACTATTAACAAATCATCTGCCATAGGAAACTACAGCACTTCAAATGGTACTAAAAAACACTCACAAACTTGCAGTACTGATGACTATTAAGGGTTTATTTCCAGTCAGTGTTGATTCCTGTGTGGAAAGAGATTGCGCCCAGGGTGTGATGTGGTTGATATGTTTAAACCTTTTGAAAATGACAACATTGAGGCTAATGAATGTCAAGTTTTACTGAGATGTTCTAACATTCTTTGTCTGTGTATGTACATCCTTGTGTATTAAAATACAACACGGGGAAGAAAAAGAAAAAAAAACCTTTTGGTTTTCTGATACCACTAAAAAAAAATGGGGTATGGAAAATCAATCACACGAATGTACCAAATGCAAGAAAAAGAACAAAACATTAATTACAGAACAGCACTGGATTTATCTGCAAGGAAACATAAAGGTTGATTCATTCTTAAGAGCTGAATATACGCACTGGTAAAAATGGTAAGTGCATTAATCTGACTTTGGCATTCTGATGAGGGTAGATGATCGTGACTGTAGTACAACAGCACAGAACAATCACATAACGTCATTAAAGGCTTTACTGACATTCTGTCTCAAATGACTCAAGATAGTACCCTTTGATTATCAACTACATAGATCATATTTACTGAAGACTTTAGGCCAGATCTGACTTGAATGTACGCAGAGAATACTCAAATATGCAGATATCCATACAGTTAATACAGTACATAATGTAATCCCAAACAATCACATACTGTTTAGCAGCACAAAAGGAAACAAACCAGATTCTATACTCAGATCCTTAAGCCTTCAGTAAATAAAGGACAGAAGTGTATCAGGGATGTTGGCCACTTATTTAACAGGCATTTTTCGTATGAAAGTAGCATGTGCTATTCCAAAAACAAAAAATACCATACAAAAGAAATGTGTGACTAGCTAAACAAGATGTTTAAAAAGTTCCAAGATGTAAACATTAAAACCTTGAAACATACAGCATATTTTCGATTTCAAAAAAAGTGTTGTATTAAAAAGCTTTTGTTCAAACTGAGTTTGATACTTGAACAAAGTTCTACGATGATATTGGTTTCAATGTGCTAATGAAGGTTTTCATTCTTATGCTAAAATAAATCATTTATAGGTTGTCGTCTTTTTGCAAATATTCCTAAAACATATCCAAAACCAAACCAAATGGATCAATTTCAATAGCAATCCCTGGCTACATAAATGCAAAGCAATATGGCATCTATATATAGACAGCACCTGCTGAGTAATGCTGTAACAAATACAGGTACAAATACACGTCCTCTTAAACTCACAGAAACTAAAACATAGCTCAAAAACTACACGGTACATCACAAAAGAATACAATAGCTTATCCGGCAGTAACAGCAACTACAGTGTGTGTGAGTGGGATACAATTCAAGACTGTCAGTAAACATCCAGCATCGTCTTTGGTGACGAGACTTGTCTATTTGTATTACTGTTTTACTTGGAGTGTGAGAGATTTTTTATAATTTGGGTGGTGCAGGGGTGAAGCCACCCTCAAGTTCCCCCCTCCGGTTCTTTATGGGAATTTCTCGATGGTCTGCCGATTGCTCAGAGCGAAGATGTGGCACCCCTTGAGTGACCCCAACAGGTCGATTCTTCCACTGCATACCTGTAGGGGAGTAACTGCAGGGATAAAGCGCATCGCCTCCCCCGAACATAATCTCCCCGTCACCATCGGCTCTAGTGGATCCAGGGAGGTTACGATTACGGCAGTTGTTCTTTAGGGGGAGATGTGAAGGTCTTACAGTTGATTGGCCCACATGTGGCAACTTCGCTTCTTGCTGAGAAGAGTTGGAGGAGTCAAAACCCCGCCCAAAGCCCCGCCTCCAACTATCAACAGTGACCCTGCAGGGCTGTCGCGGTAATGTCGTATCACTACAATCAGCAGTCCTGTGCTGAGAGTCATAGTTGGTGTAAAGCTCACTTGTCTGAAAGTCCAGACTGTCCGTGTCAAGAGAGCGGCTGCGACGATTTAGCGCTAATGGGGCGGGGACGGGCGGACAAGGTCGACCCAAACTGAGGTGGCGAGGAAGGCTTGCAATGCCCCAAGCGTTACTCAACAACAGACTTTGTTCGTAGGCATCAAAAGTACGCTGGTCACACTCAGCAAAGGCGTCTTGCTGAAGGTAACAGCCGTCATCCTCGAAGGCTTCGTAAGGAGACGCTAACTCTTCCTCCTCTTCCTCAACAAGCTCGGTCTGCTGCTCACATTCACCCTCATTCTCCATGTCGACCACGTCGAACGTGACAATGGCGGGCAGGGCACTCAAACTCGGCCCAAAAGGAGAACTCGACTCTGAGCCATCAAGACTCTCAGTTGAGTTGCGATAAAGCCGGGTGTTCTTTGTGAAATCTACGAGTGCTTGGGAGAAGCAGACCATCAGCTCTTCTTGGGATTGGCTGCAGCCTCTGGTGGGTAGTAATGGGCTCTGATCCTCAGATTGAGGTTGCCGTCTGGTTGTCTCAGTGACATGTGGACTAAACCCTGAATCTGCAAACAATGGCGTCCCCTGGATCTGACCCCTGCTGAGAGGGACTGGCTCTTTGACAACTTGGGATCTCGGTGGTGATTGGGGATAGCACTGATTGATAACTTCATCCAAAGCCATCTTACTGTTGCCTGCGGAAAGGCTCGAATCATCGTAGAAGCAGTCTGTGTGGAACAGAAGCTGATCTTTGGATGGGCTTCTGAGATTCTGGAGCTCGCAGCACAGAAGGGCATGCTGGATCTTGCTCAGACGCTCCTCCTCCGTCTCCATTGTTCGTGTCTCTAGGGCAGAGGATGCCAGGGCGTACAGAGGGTTTGTTGGACTCTTATCTGCACCAACAAATGAATGGGCATCCTTGGGAGGAAGAGCAGGGCTGAGTAGACGATCGTCAGGCTCAAAAAGTTCATAAAGGGCATCACCACTGTAGCTGTCCCGTGGAAGCCTTTCCTGGTGTGGACGCTCTCTACTCTCCTCTTCCATACCTGGCGTGGTGGAGTCATAGTATCCCTCATCGCTGTTGGGCACCGACTCCTGCCGATCGCTCTGTGGGCTTAGGAGGTCAACAGGAGTGAGGGCTGTTTCTGTGATTCCCAGTGGGCTGCTGTTGGAGGTGGCACGGATGGAGCTGATTTGCTGATCGGGAGTAAGCGAAGGGCTATCCGAGCTCATGTCTGAGGGGACATAGCAGACTTCATTACTAGTTTCAGATTCCCATAAGCTCTGCAAGTAATCCGCGTCTATCTCATCGGGAGTCGCCATCTCTTCCCCTCCACCTTGATACGTGACAAAACACGAGCTCCGTTTTCCTGCATTTCGGCTGCCTCTCTCGGCAGACACTGAGCTCTCGGCGACACTGACGTCATCCTGATCTGCGATGATGTCTCCGCAACCTGTCAGCGAATCAAAGCTTTTCAATGACGAAACGTCACCAAAGATTAAGTTTTCAGAGGAGCAGGATACAGCAGGAGGCTCTCTGTCGGGAACGTCTGCATTCTGCTCAGCCAAACGGTCCAATTCTGACTCGGCACACAAGGGTTGATGATATGTCGTCAGTCCTTCCCGTCTCCCATTTTGCTTCTCCTCCTCCTTTTCTTCCTCTTCTTTTGCTCTCCTCTTCTTATCCACCTCCACTCTGCTCCTCCTTTTCTCAGGCACTAGCGTTACATCTTTCGTACATTCAGTGGCAGCCAATGGCAGTTCGCATTCACTGCCTGTGGATTGATTAGGCACATCTGGCACCAACTCTTCGCTACGGTCACTGACGCTCGACAGGGCAGCAGGCACTGTTTCGGCATGGAAGCTTGAAGACATTTCGAGTGCCTCGCGCTTTTCTAGTTCAACATTTTTGTTTTTCCTGTGTCTCCGAATGCTGTTGAAAAGACCCCGAAGGCCTCTGCGCTGTCGTGGTAGAGACTGAGACTTCCCGTGATCCTCCTGTGATTTCTGAGGGTCACTTGAGGCGCAAAACTCAAAGTCCCCTGAGGCCGCTTCACTGTTACCTCTGCCCAAATCTTCCCAGCATGCTCTGCTCACCCCATCGTATGTTTGGCTCTTCGTAACACTTGTTTTTGATGACCCCTTTCTTTGACTTCTGCCACGGCCACTGAAAAAGCTGGGAAGAACACAGATGCTCTTCCGACCGCCAAAAAACCTGAAAGCCGTCTTCCGTATTTTCACAGAAGGGGGTGACTGAGGTTGAGGGCTGTCATGGGAAACAGAGCCTGACTGTGGACCCCCTACTGCACCTACAACCTCACTTCCTGTGGCGGTCTCCATACTGACACAGATGACTGTGGCTAATGGAGCATGTCTGTAGTAAACACTCCACCCTGAGAGGCAGGCTGGAAGGTATGGGGACTGTGTTTATCAGACATCTTATACCTGTGAAAGAAACAGAAATTAAGACGCATCATTAGGAACAGCCAAAATAAGAAAAAACTAAGGCACAAATTTATTAATAAGCATTTACAATAACAATTTATTCAAGTACTGAAAATCATATCTGTACAACTATGTTTGAGATGCCTGTTTGCACAAATGCCAAATTTGACCTCGCAAAAAAGGTTTAAACTTTAAACGAATAGTTCACCCAAAAATGAAAATTGTCATCGTTTATTCACTCGCATGTCATTTCAAACATGTACACATTTCTTATGCTGAACACAAAAGAAGATATTTTGAAGAATGCTGGTAATCAAACAGTTGATGGGCTCCATTGACTTCTATAGTATTTATTTCCCTACTATGAAAGTCAATGGGGACCAACAACTGTTTAGTTCTTCAAATTCTTCAAAATGTTTGCGTGTGTGTGTGTGTGTGTGTGTGTGTGTGTGTGTGTGTGTGTGTGTGTGTGTGTACTATCCTTTTAAGGACTGAATTACTTTTTAGGGCTTTGTGATACAACACAACACAAAGTATAATCCTGCCACCAACTCAATCTCGGTTCGTCCTGAACTTATTCAGGTATATACTGAAATTTGGTCTTTCAGTATCACTGTTTACTGCATAAAGCATATTAGAATGTCCCAACTCATTTAAGCCAGGTACATTTGTAACCAAAAATTAGTCGTACAGGTCTAAACGAGTTGTTGATCTGTTTTAGTACTGTCAACTACAAAATGAAAGTGTAGACTGTGTTAGTTTGAAGCAAACATTTTTATATTGGAGTAAACATTAAACAAACTGGTTTAATCAGAGTTTAAGAAATATTAAGTCTGTGTCAAAGTTCCATAAAAAGAATCAAGTAATATCAGACAAAATTCAAAATTAACTACTAAATTTGGTAAATATAAATATTTAAAGGGTCTATTACAGGGGAGCCCAAACTCAGTCCTGAAGGGCCACTGTCCTGCAGAGTTCAGCTCCAACTTGCCTCAACACACTTGCCAGGAAGTTTCTAGTAAGACCTCGATTCGCTTGTTCCGGCTTGTTTAACTGGGGTTGGAGCTAAACTCTACAGTGACCCTATAAGAGCAGGTTTGGAAACCCCTGTTCTATTATGAATATATTAATAACATACATTGGGCTCATTTAGACCACATGACAAGTGAGAAAACATAATGCCCAAATGATTCACCATATAAAATTTAATGGAAGTTAATTTCCATTAAATGAAACAAACCAAAAATAAATGCATATTTTATTTTTTTGTTTTACCCTCAATTACATTTGTAAAACAATACCATATATGATACTTACCTATTACTTTATCATCTTTTAATGGGCATTTCCATTGTTGTATTCCCTCTGGTTACAGCTATCACCAAGAACAAAATGTTCTATCATGCAGTTTATCACTAGGCTGTACTACTGAGTAAATTACATTTGCTCATTTAGGTGTGAATAATGCGAACATTTGTTTTCTTAACCACGGAGACAGAAAGGCTAACCTACAACAATACAAAGACGAAATCAATGACCTGAATGAGTCCTGCAATACTACACATAACGTGAGTGAAGTTCCGCTGTATTAAACCTAACGTTACAATCAAAACAAAAGCTGACTGAAGCCAACGGGCCTGAACACTCACCATATGTGCATCATAAACAAAGGAGAAACACATACAGATAGCGTGCAGTTTAAAGAACTACACCCCGTGGACAAATTACACCAATTACTGCACTGAAAATGTTACTGGCATCGAATAGAACTTCTATCAAAAGACTACACGCAGTGTCCCCAGCTGGACACCATCACTGCGAATGAACGCACAACTGACGCGCGCTAGCCCAGACGCTAACCAGCCCGCGTCCGCTTCACTGATATACCCATAATTTGCATACGCAAACAGCTGTTTCTGAGCGTACACTCACGTACGTTCACAGTCAAAGAGCGAATAATGCACACAGATAGAAACATTAACGATACTCGCCTTATTTTTCCACCTTTTCCGAACGCGCGTGCAGTGATGTGCTCTATCCTCGCGCAGCGCTGCAGGAGCTCGCGGCTGTGATTCACTTTGTTCATTGAGCGCTGGAGCGGCTGGCGGAGTTTCCGTGCTATGTGCATTTTGGGAAGTGTAGTAGTACCATCATGGTAATGGTATGTCTACTTCAACGCACTGTCTTGGCATGCACTTTAAAAGGCAGTGACAGGGGGGAAAAAATAAGAGGTCAATTGTAAAAGTACGGTAGTAAAAGTGAAAATAGCAATAGGCTATACAATAAAAAACCCTGCAATAAAATAATATAATATACGCAATTAACGCAATAAATGCTCTGTTGGAGATGTACGCGAGGTGTTAACCAAATATGAGTTTTGCTGCAGCAGATACATGCCTGGCCAAAGCCCCAGGGGTTCACAGAAAATTTGTGAGAAAAAAAAAAACGATTTTACTAGGGGGATGTCATATTAATGTTGAATTTTAAAGTTAACCACCAAAATAAAAATGTTTTTAAACTATATTTATTGTGAAAAGTACAATGTCAAAAGTCAATTAATTTTGCTGCCTTTTTATTTTAGGAAGGCATGAGGGGTCCTTGGCATCAAAAAGTGTTAAAACTAAAACTATGAAAAATATTTTAATTTAAATGAATTGAATAAGCTCAACTGAAATAAATGACCTAAACAGAAATAAAAATGAAGCTAAATAGATTTTTTAAATAACAAAAGCGCACAACAAAACTACTAAAAGTTTAATTAAAAATGAATTAAAAATGTAAATCTAAAAAATAAAAGCTAATATTTAGCTAAGCTAAGTATTGATAAATACTATAACAGCATATATATAATGCTAACATGACACTGGTCTAGTCTGTATTTGGTAAGGTCTTATGTATCTCAGCTAAATGTTAAGTACTTTCAGTTTTCCACATCAGTGCAATGATCCTATTTTATGAAGTGGAAATAAATATCTATATGGAAACTGGCACCTCAAACTATACCCCATAAATGTAAATATAGAGGAAACAACACGGATAAACATGTTCAGCTGTTCAATTTTATGAACAAACTAACTAGCCAGATGTTATTCACAGCAGAATTGTTTTTTCAAAATACACCTGCATATATACTGTATATCCAATTTAGCACAGACTGATATACATTGTAATCCTCAGGCAAGATACTTCAATACCTGTGCTATAAATCCTTCTGGAACTGATGAAGTCTTTAACCTCACAGGAACAAAACGATATCCATTACATGTTATCTGCACAATGGAGGTTACACAACATCTGTTGGAAGAGTCCATCTGCTCTAAACGAGGGATTCATAGACACAAGTACAATCACAATGGATTTTATACATCATATTAAGATTAATAAGCCAGTTACCAACATTTTTACATCCTTCAACAAGCTGTTACTCATTAACAAAACAAAAAAATTCAGTAAAAAAAATTATTGCTGAATTTAGTATGAGAAATGAAAACCTCCAGATGATCTTGAAAAGGCCGAACAAGCTGTATGACAATGCATAGTTCTAGAGCATTTACAGCAACACTTCTGGTAATATTACACAGCCTAATTTGAAAGACATTAAAGCTAATTAATTTATGTGAATGTTCAAGTTTAACACACGTCATATATGTAAACCAGGGGTGTTAGCAGTGTATCGGTCCATCTGTGAGATTGCATACGAGTGAGTCCACGTCATTAGTCCAGATCTTCTGTCTGTTTCCTTCCCTCTAGATGTCTGTGTGGTCTACCTGTCCAGTCTATGTGTGAGTGAATGAATCTGTCCTTTAGTAAAGGCACAGTGGAGTGTAATCTGTTTTGTCAGTAAACCAATGCACTCTTTTGTGGCTTGTGTTTGAGATAGTCGATGAGCCTGGGTGGAATCTCCAGAGAGTCCAAAGACTGAATCTTGTTCACCTGTATCAGGTGTTTACGAATGGCCAATCTACACTGAGATGCCAGAGTCTTCGGGCACCCTGTGAAAAAGAGAGAATAAAAAAAGTTTTTTACAATGACACTCAGTCTTATTTTACTACTATAATATTAATTCATTTTGAATTCATTTGGAATTAGTTTTCATTTAAATTTATGTAATTTTAGTTTGAGTATTATGTGCTTTTGTCATTTTTATTAAAAAAAATCAATTTAGCTGTAATTTATTTTCATTTAAGTTTTAGTACCTCAGCTTAAAATGCATTTCAGTTAGTTGCCAAGGCAAAATTTCTAATGTTACATTTAACTTTCATTGTATATTTATATTTTATTTTCAGATTTATTTAAATTAAAAAAAATAATAATAGTTTTAATTAACAACACTTTGGAAGCTTGTTTCCGTAATGTTATAAATAAAAATAAAAAAAGGTAATTGCAAGTTTTTTCATCTCACATTTCTTATTTTCTTCCCTTGCAATACTGAGTATATATATATATATCTCACAATTCTCATTTTTTCTTGCAATTCTGAATTGTAAGATATAATCTCTAAATTGCAAGGTTAGAACTCAGAATTCAGAGAAAAAAATCTGAATTGCAAGATGTAAACTAAGAATTGTGAAGAAAAAAATCTGACCTTTTTGTGAGTTTAGCCTATATCTTGCAATTCTGGTTTTATACCTTGAAATCCGAACTTTTTGTCTCAGAATTGCAAGGGTTGGGTGACCTTTTTTATTATTATTCCTTGGTGGAAACAGGTTTTCATACAACACTAATGGCAATAAAAAAAACAAAGCTATAATACCACTAAAACTTCTCTCACCTCGCTCTTTCAGCAAGAGCTCAACAGCTTCGTTCTGTTTGGTGCTCTTCTCTATAATGAGGGTCGGCAGGTAGACGTTTGCCCCAAAGTCAATGAGCAGTTGAATGTATTCAACTCCACAGCCGTGTCTCAAACACAATTCCAGGACCGTCTTCTGCTGCGTGGCCCTGCCGTTCACCTTCTCTTCCGGGCTGTTATAGTTCGGATCCGCCCCATATAACAGCAACATTTTGAAGCAATCCAGGTGTCCATATATGGCTGACAGGTAAAGCGGCCCACTGCACACAGCAACCCCTGAGGCCCACAGTGTCACCTTTGACCTGGCGTTGACCTCCGCCCCGTGCTGAAGCAGCTGGCGGAGGATCTCGGGGTCGCCCTCTCGGGCAGCGGTGAGCACGGGCGAGCTGTTGTTCAGGTGGCTTCCATTCGGATTAGCTCCGGCACGGAGAAGCGCAATCACGCAGCTCAAGTAACGCCCGCACACAGCGGTGAAAAGAGGGGTCTGGGCTTTAACATCAAGGCGGTCTACATCTGCCCCATGGGCCAGGAGCAATTGCAGACACCTCAGGTGACCTACAGCGGAAAAAACTGCTGCGTTAAAAATTACTGCAAAGCCCTGAGGAGAGTTGTGCGCTTAGCTGAGCGTATCTCCGATCCAATCTCCCTAGTAACTCTCTGTTCACCCAGCTCCCATCTGGAAAGCGCTTCCGTAGACTGATGGCCAAAACTGAGAGACTTAAGGCCCCGATATACTTCAAACGAAGTTTGTTTTCGTTCTTCGTTTGGGGGCAAAAAGAAGTTCGAAAAGGCTGAGCGACGGTATACTGTTTTCGAACATTCCAACACCCCCGCGCTGCTGGAGGCGGGGTGTAGATTAATGTAAACATGTGTCGCGATGCTTGCGCGTATGCCCTAAACACAACAACAATGCAACGATGGTGTATCTACGTCTTTTATTAAACTGGATAAATTATTACACATTTTTATATGTGTTGTCATAATTTGATAAAAACAAAGGTTTATTATTGTATGTTCTTTCGGCATTTCATTTATTGTATACCTTTTAAATTCGCTTATTGAAGGAACAACAGCAGCAGCAGCAGCAGTATGGTGTAACATTTATTTGAAACATGTATATGGTACTTGCTACCTTATATCTTTACTCTTTTGTTTCATTCTTTTCATGGCTTTGGAAAACTTGCATCTGATGTTTCTCTACGTTGCTTTTTGCATAACTCCGGGTCGTCGACACCAAGCTTCGTTGCAATTTCTTTCTAGGAATTACATGCTTTCTCTGAATCTTTAAAGTCTCCCCGCGATCAATTGTACAGGTGCAGATATATTTGTGGCAGCTCAGCTATTCGACAGTGTATTTTTTGTTGCTAGTGACTTGGAGATGTTGTTCCCCTGCCTGACCTTTGTTGAATGAGAAACGAACCGGGAAAAAAAATTGCGTGTCAAAGAAGGTGGAGCTCCAGAACACACCCACTGATTGCGTAATCACCACAGACCAATGGTAGCTCAAAGGTGTTTAGGAGCCGAAACGAACTCCCCTAGAAAGTTCGCTTTGGTGAGCTGTATCGAACTGCCGAAACGAACTCAAAACGAAATTTGTTTCAGCTTGATTTTGTTCGAAATGACGTCATATCAGTTCTTTCTTCAATTTCGTTTGAAGTATATCAGGGCCTTTAGGAGAAGCTTCTTCCTTCAGGGCATCAGGCTCCTAAACTCAGCCTCTTTAACATCTACACGACTTCATTAGCATACACTCACCACATCCTTTACTTGACATTGTCGCTCCACACAGCACTTTCTGGTTTCGTTGCTGCTCAACAACCTGCACTGTTGTACAATTCTTCTCTGTACATACCTCACCATATTCCTCACGTGTACATTCCTGTTTCATTCAAATATTTATTATATATTCTCCTAAGATTATTGTGTAATGTCCTGTACTCTCAGGCTCTTTATTTTATTTTGTACAGTCTTATTATCTTTACTTCCATGTTTATTACTTTCTTTGTCTAAATTTTGCACAATCTATGGAGCGGACCTGACTTACATTTCACTGCTGGTTACGTATCATATGTGACCCTGGACCACAAAACCAGTCATAAAGGTCAATTTTTTGAAACTGAGATTTATATATACACAAATAAGCTTTCCATGATGTATGGTTTGTTAGGACAGGACAATATTTGGCCGAGATACAACTATTTAAAAATCTGGAATCTGAGGGTGCAAAAAATTAAAATATTGAGAAAATCACCTTTAAAGTTGTCCAAATGAAGTCCTTAGCAATGCATTTTACTAATCAAAAATTACGTTTTGATATATTTACGGTAGGAAACGTACAAAATATCTTCATGGAACATGGTCTTTACTTAATATCCTAATGATTTTTTGCATAAAAGAAAAATAATTTTGATAATTTTGACCCATACAATGTATTGTTGGCTATTGCTACAAATATGCCCGTGCTACTTGGTTTTGGGGTCCAGGGTCACATATATATATATAACTGAGTATGTGACGCATAAAATCTTGAATCTTGTGGTCGTGGTGGACAACAAACTCAGATGTGACACCATGGAAGGGTGATGCAGGTACCTTTGGAAGCAGCCATGCGTAACGGGGTACCTGGGATCCCCCAACCGCTCTGCTGATTAATGCACTTCCTGTAGCGTTCTTGTGACAGTAGCTCGGCCAGCAGGAAATGGTCATTTTTAGCCACAGCTCGGTTCAGCACCAGACTCTCAGCAGCTGCTTCATCCTCCTCCACTGGCCGCAGCTGGAGCATAGACGAGAACTGCAGAGAAAAATAAAAAGTTTATGCACAGATGAGGGCCTCTGCATGACAGTTGAAAACAACAGCAAATTAGTGAGCTGCCTATCTAGACTATGCCCAAAAATGCTGTCTGGGTATGCAGCTCACTAATGGATTCAGGATGAATTGCACTCACTTCTTCATGACGTGAATTGTTGCACTTTCAGTTCAGTTTTGCAAAACAACAAATCAACCTTATATAGGGATATCATTGTTATTAATGAGTAAACTATGATTATATTAATGTAATATCTTTGACAGCGTTTATATTATTGGAATGCTTTGTCATGATGGACTTTATTTGTCTGCGTTAGCTTTAACGACTACTAGCAA
The DNA here is from genome assembly GCA_021397915.2 of Tor tambroides. Taxonomy (NCBI): domain Eukaryota; kingdom Metazoa; phylum Chordata; class Actinopteri; order Cypriniformes; family Cyprinidae; genus Tor; species Tor tambroides. The sequence continues at coordinate 144,240 of JAFVLL020006791.1, forward strand.
GCATACGCGCAGTTAGCAAACGAGATAAACCTCAAAAATACAAGCAAAATCAGACTTAAATGCTTTTATGCTAACAGACTCAGCTGAGAGTAACACTGGTCGCATTCAAACGGAAATATATTCCTCTGCTATCGGAGCTCGGTGTATTTAACTCTCAGTAACGTTATCTGTAACATAAATAACGCAGAGTTTGACTCGCTCCTTCTGACTGCTGTCAAACAAACACGCATTTTTAAGGTATAATAAACAACAATAAATACAATAAATACACAACACTAGCATATAGTAGATATTTTAAATGTGTTTTCGCTTCAAGGACACTCACCGGGCTAATAACAAGCCAAACACCGACGAGCAGCAAACAGCGGAAGCTGTTCTGTGGGCGACCAGAGGGGGCGCTGTGCGCGCACACACCGCCACTGGGATCCATTCTGTGTGTAATGAGTGAGTTTAGTGTTGTCCACAAATATAATGCAATATAATCGCATAACATAACGCACATTTGTTCACTAAAATTAATGTTTATTTAAAGAAAATTGAATGGTGTACAAAAGAGGTACAAAACAGTGCAATGATCAAAACAAGCGTGTATAAAATGAGCTGACAATTATTACACAGAGCAAAACTCTTCTCAGTTTTAAAAACAATAGATGTAATGTAACCACAGTTATTTTCAGTGGTATCCCTCTCATTTCTTATTTCAAAATTCCCTTTTGACTATTGCTGTACATTTAATCAATAGATTTTTTTCTAATTTAATCAAAAAATAATAATGTAAACAAATGCTTCTCAATAAAGGAAGCATTTTTAAACATTGGTTTTGCATTTCACATAATAATAAAAACTTGTCTGGAGCTCCATAGCAGCCAGGGTTCAAGAAGTTGAATATTAGAACAAAGCTGTCAAAACTTTTCCACATCCGTGGGAAATAAACATCCAGTAGACGTCAATAAAAACAATATTGCTTTGCAAAACTATATGCAATTTAAAAGGCTTGTTTAAAAGGACATAAGTAATATTCCTAGAATATTTTTATGCGCATCAAATTATTTGTTTGGCATTAGAGCTTGGCTCAAACAATGTGGCATCCTATTGCAATCAATCAGCAGCACTTCAGCAGTGTTCCTTTTCATGCGAAATGAACAGCGTTTGCAATAAGGAAGACCACAAAAATAATACTAAGCCCTTTTGCAAAAAACTGCTAATCAATTTGATCCATGTTTTAACAACATGTTCCCTTTATCAACATGAATTTCACATCAGCTGCTTGTGTGTCTGAATAAATCAGTATCAGAGTCTGGCTTTCAAACGTACTACACAAGTGAATACAATGAATAAGGCCAAATTTGATCAGATCGGCATTTAAACAAAATGTAGATGATTCTAAGTGCCTACGATCAAAGCATGTAGCTTCAATCCTCATGGACTGAAGGCCATCAAATACACTGAGGTCCACAAAAAACATTGCAGAAATGTTCAGAACAGATATAACAGGGCACAAGAATCTACCCAGTGCTCGAGAAATCGAATAAACAGCAATATAAACAATCACAAACTGGTGTGCTGCAGCTTCAGCTGTGGAAACAGTACTTTATGCATCTTTTCAATAATTCGGACATTTATTCTTTGGGGTCTCAGTCAAAATGTCCGTTCTGTTACTATGGAGACTCAAGAGGATTCTTGTACCTCCTCTTTGGAATGTTCTGTTTCCACAGAAACAGGTTTGTCCTCAGAGGAGGTCAGATCGTGTTCGGTGGCTCCTGGCTCCGCCCCTTCTTTCTCATTGCACTTCTCAGCTCCTGGGCCCACCTCCTCTGCGTCTCCATTAATCAAAGGAGCGCAGCTTCCATTTGATTGGAGGACAGGAGCGGTGGGAGTCTTCTCGCTTGGACTGTCCTGTTCCGCAGGTGTGTTGATTGGTCCGGATGGATCGGGGAGAACTCCATCTGCAACAGCCAGCTGCTGTAAATGGAGAAGAGAGAGACAGCGTCATGTCAACTACCTCTCCACACTGACAAAAACTGCCACGAACCCACTTACTCGCTGTAATTCAGTCATGGTTCTCTCTCCTTCCACCTGCTTCTGTGTGAGGGAGAGCAGCTGGTCTAGAACAGACTGTTTTGGGTGCATGCCTCTGTCATAGTGGTTATACATCCCACACCAGAACCTGGGAAACATACAGAAATACAAATTTGGTGCAAAACTATTCAGTGAAACACACAAATCAAATTGCTCTACATCAAAATCGAATTACTTTGGTCTTACTAGCAGAATTTGTTTTTAAGTGTCATCTTTAAATGTTAGTTTGCAGTGGCACAGCTGGTTTATTCATACGTTTAAGAGTGTATTCGTACTTGAAGTGCAGTGGTAAAGTGCTGGGTCTCAGAACTGTGCTCTCTAATGAACGCCGGTACAAGGGGTTTCGATACAGATGCTGGTTCTTCAGAAGATGTGGCCACAAGGAAAACGTCTTTTCATGCAACCTAAAATCCCACAAAGAACAGTGAAGCAAAGCATTTTAAAATATTCAGTCATTGCATGTTTGATTTCATCTTTAATAATAAAGAATATTTGCTTTTCATTTTGAAGCATACACGTTCAATGCCGACTGCATCATTTTTATTGTGCATGCATGTATGTCTGAGTGCAGTCTTTCCTCACCTCATGTCCAGCCTCTCTTTCTGACAGTTGCCGATGAAGTTTCCATACTGGCAGGCGTAGACTTGATTGTGGATTTCTATTAGGTAACGTTCGTTGAACTCAAACACACAGGGGAATTGTTCAGACAGCTGCCACACACACTCCAGGAACTGGGTGAAGACCGGAGACATTTCTTTGGGGTCGGTGTCCAGATGGCCACACCTACAGCACAAACAAATAATGAACATGTGATGTCACAAAAAATTGACTTGGTATTGACCGTAATGGGTCACCATTAATAAAATGAGCTTTATTTATAGTATATAAAAGGTAACTGTAATGTTTTACCATTTTAATATTTACAATTTTGAATAATTATTGATATTAATATTTGTTATTATTAAAATTATTATTAAAATATTTAACATATGAAAAATATTATTATTATTATTATAAACATATTTTATTTACATATTTGCAGTTATTGAAAGCTCTGATGATGTTTTGAGGGGGGATTTATTAATACATGCAACAACAGTGAAAGTTTTTACCTGTGACTGAATTTATGACCAAAAGAGATCCACTCCTTTTCTATTAAAACCTGTATAAAACAAAACAAATGTCAAATGATGAATTTCCCTAACAGCCTGCTTCCTTGTATACGATAAACAAATTCAACACAGTCAAGACCTTAAATTCTATTATTTTGCCATATTTCAGTCTGGGTGTTTGGGGTCAGTAAGATTAAAAAAAAAAAAAAAAAAAAGAATACTTTCAGGTATTTAATGCAAGGACAATGAAGACTTTTATATTGTTGCAAAAACTTTCTATATCAAATGAATGCTGCTCGTTTAAACTTTCTATTCATGTTCTTAAGCACCAAATCAGCGTGTTAGAATGATTTCTGAAGACTGCAATGGCTGCTGAAAATTCAGCTTTGCCATCACATAAATTACATTAAAAAAAATTTTTTTTAAATATTAAAGTGTTAAATTTTACCAACTCTAAACTTGATGGTATATATGGTATATAATAAGCTACACAGGAATAGTTAATGACTTAATTTGAAAAGCCATGACCTGCTCAACAGTGTGACATAAATGTGAGTGTGAACTAAGTTCACAGGAATCCTGTGTTGAAGGTAGAGGTTATAGGTTACTGGGTCATTACCATGAGGCCTTTAATAGTTCTGTAGTATGGGTCCAGCAGTATGCAAGCCAAAGAGCACACCTGAGCCGTTCTGTCCCAACCATCAGAACAATGCACTAACACACTCGCCTTCTCTTCACAGACAGCCTACAACACAAGCAAAATGACTGAGCTTATCATTGTTGATATACTCGTGTTGGTGTCTCTCTATGCAGTTATAGCATGGAGGTCAGTACCTTGGCGAGGAACATGCCTGCATCCATTACAGATTTGATGTGCCTCAGCCAGCCAGAGTTCTCCAGACCTGTCAAATAGTCACTCATGGAAGGAGACTTCATAGAGCACACTGGAAGAGTAAAAGGTACAACCAACCATCATTTTATCTACTGATTTAAAAGGTACAGTCGTGGCCTAATGATAGCGAGTCAGACTTGTAACCCGAAGGTCACGGGTTCAATACCACGACTGAGGTGAGACCCTTGAGCAAGGCACTGAACCCCCAACTGCTCGCCGGGCACTGCAGCATTGACTGCCCACTGCTCCGGGTGTGTGTGTTCACTTGGATGGGTTAACACAAATTCCGAGTATGGGTCACCATACTTGGCCACACGTCACTTCACTTCACACTTTTCACATACAGCCAACACTAAACTGAGCAACTTAAAGAAATAAACCTAATGAGCTACTGCATATACCAGTACTAATAACAAAAAAAAAGTGTTCTCTCACCCTCCAGCAATTTTTGTAGGCTGTTTCTCATGACGTGGATGTTTTCGATTCCTTGGAACTGGAACCTGATATTGGAGTAGTTGTCCTCATTCTCATAGCCTTTACCAGCTGCACGGTTGGCCATTGCGTTCAACTGACAAAGACAAACACATGTACAAATGTATGCATACATAGCTCCAGAGGGTCAGGTCAAGGTTTACGGTCCCCTAAACAATAGGGAAAGGAATGAAATGTCATTCTCCAGTTACACAGACGAAACATGAGATGGGTAACAATGAACAGCATATTCAATATCTGCAATACATACAAAAATAAGATTCATTCCATAACCTCACTCTGATGGTACAGAAAAACCTAATTATGACAAGAATTTAATGGTTAACTAGTCACTAAATAAGTAGTTGGGGTCAGAGGGTGAAAGATTACACATTCTCTTATGTGCCTCCTTTATTCATGCCACGGCAGCTGGGGTTGAAAGTTTAAAGATAAACATTTTAAAAGTCCCATTCTTGACGTGTCCTCTTATGTATATAGAAAGGTTAAGGTTAAAGGTCACACCTTAGGCCGTGTGTCCACTACATATATAAAAGGGCAGTTGGGGTTCGCTTGGCTGATGGCCTGAAGCATCTGTTCGTCTTCCACACAGCGAGACGTCAAACCCGACAAAGGCTGACTGCAGCGACAGATCGCAGCCTGCAAGACAGTAACACGAGATGCAAAGAAAAGACAATGTTGTTGTTTGTGGCACAATTTTTTTACCATTCCTGTTTAAACCTACTTGTGCATTTATATGCCCCTAAATTGTAAAAATGCAATTAATAGTCTCTAGGTTAATCTGCTTGAAATGAATAATTTAATTGGACTGTTTTAATTCATTGTTTTGCAGTATTGAATATAATATGTATATACTGTAGTTACAATGAGCTTTTCTTTTGACTCTGTCTCTGGTGAATGTGATCTGTATGTTGCAGTGTATTTTGGGACTCTGTTATCGGTGAAGGATACATGCAATTTTGCCTTAGAATTTGGCCAAATGTTTTACAAGGCAGTATAATTAGGATGTCTACTGTTTGAAAAAGCCTGCCTGTCTGGATTTTGTCTAGGTAGGGTGATCACTTGGTTGTGGAACAGAGCCATTATGTGTCTTCATGACGTGCATGTGCTTGTATACCTTAGTGTCTTTGTGATAGTAAGACAGAACAGGCAATCGCCCTCGGCTCCTAAACTTGGCACTGCCTGTTACTACCGCAACACTGGCATTTTTAGGGAATCCTAGGATAGATGGATAAGTGCTACAGATCTATGCGAAAGAGAGACAATGAAAGATCCATGAGACAAAACAAAATATGAATTATAATGATAACATAAGATAACTTATAAACAATTTAATTACAAATGTTCATCAAATAAAAAAAAATATATTCTGATCAAGCTTTGGGTGCATATACTACTGTTCAAAAGTTTGGAGTTGATAAGATTTGTTTTTGAAAGAAGTTGTCTTATGCTGTTCTGCATTTTTCTGATCAAAGTATTACTGTTTTACTGTTTGTGATGTATTGCTACAATTTAAAATAACTAAAGTTTTCTATTTTGATCATTTTATCATTCTAATATGTTCATTTTGCACTCAAGAAACAATTTTTATCATTATCAAGGTTGAAAACAGTTGTGCTGCTTGATATTTTTCAGGATTCTTTGATGAAGTTTGAAGAACAGCATTTATTTAAAATACAGTATTTTTTTTGTAATATTATAAATGTCTTTACTATCAATTTTCATTTACTGCATTCTTGCTGAATAAAAGTATGAATTGCTTCAAAGAAAAACATCTTTTACCCCAAACTTTTGAAGGGTAGTATATGGGTGTTTGGTTGAAACTGTTTGTACCTAGAACATATTAATCATTGTGGTCAGTAGGCAAAAAGAGTTATGCTGATTATTGTGAAATGGTCTTAAACAGGAAGCATGAATACTAGATTGTCGAGTAATAGGAAGATGCTACCTCAAAGTTCTTGTTGAGGTGGCTGATTTCCCAAAATTCATTGGAGAGACCCATCCTGCTGAAGTCGTTCGCCACACTGATGAATTCCCAACCCTGTCTCCTGTCCTCCTCGTTTTGGTGTGGATTATAGAGAAAGGCATACAGCTCCTCTTCTTTGACTGAAATGACACAAAAGGTGTCAGTCTGCAAAATATTACTGCATTTTTCAGTATGAAATAAACATAACTGGAAGATTACAGAACTGGACACTAAATAAGAATGATTTTGAAAAAAAAAAAAAGTGTTGTTTGCCTAATTAGGCCAGTCATGTACTGTCACCATGTTCATTACTTATACCAGTGTTGTTAATGTTAACTTAAACTATAACAAATAATTTTACCTAATTGGAATAAAGTTGAAATTAAATAAAATATAAATATTAGACAAAAGGGTAAACTTAAAAACTTAAATAAAAATGATAAATAATAAAAATGTGCATTTCAACTTAAACATTTTAATTCAGTTTGTTGCCACTCACTGAAATAAAACGTTTAAGTTGAAGTGCACAAATTACTAAAACTAAACAGTAAATTAAAAATGAATGAAAGCTAAATAAAAATTTAATTTAACTAATAGTAAAAAAAAAAAAATTAAAAATGACAAAAACTTCAACTAATGTTAAAATGAAACCAGAAAATATATTTAAAAGCAAATTCAAAATATTAAAAAAAAATACAATAATAGTACATAAATGATACTGAATGAATACTATCATGTACATGTGTTTTATGCCTTCCATACTCAAACATTTTATTTTCTGTTGGTTATCTATTGAAAACAAAAAAGAAATCCTAAAAGAAAAAAGTCCTAAACACATTGCTCATATGAATGCAACACACCATAAGTATACAGTATGTGTGTGTACTTGTTCTGACTATACTTGTGAGGTCCAAATGTCGTCACTTACATTGTGAAATACTTTGAAAACCCACTAGTGATGACATTTAACTGGTCCTAACTAGTTAAAAGGCTTACAAATCAGGCAAAAATGTTTTTAATTAAATCTAGTGTTCTGCACATGTTTCTGTGATGGGTAAGTTTAGGGGTAGTGGTTGGGTTAGGTGATAGAAAAAAAATCATTAACCTGATATAAAATCAAAGGAAGTCTATGCAATGTCCTCACTAAGATAAGTTAGTGAAACAAACATGTGTAAGTGTGTGTGTGTGTGTGTGTGTGTGTGTGTGTGTGTGTACCTGGTTGAGACAGGCGCAGAAGTGACTGATAGACATCCTGACAATCTCTCTCTCTTTGGAACAGCAGATGAAGCAGCTGGAAGGTTTTACAGCGGATCAGGAGCGGACAACCGGATGCAGTTAATGGAAGTTTCTCTACCGACATGATGTGATGATGCAGCACCTTCAAACACATGCGATTGATACATCCACTGTTATCATACATCTAGACACTGTGTTTCTAAAAGATCCTACGGTAACACTTTATTGTTACACATGTTACATGTACTTACTATTGTAATAACAATAAATTATGCATAATTACATGCAAGTATCCCTAAGCCAAACCCTAACCATTTAGCAAGTAGTTAATATTACTCAGTACTTAAATGTATAATTACACTGTAACAAGGACACCTTAAAATAAAGTGTAACCGATCCTACAACAGATAAATGGAAGACTATTACATATTCTGTTCCCACTGTCCTACATTACCCATGTTTCTGTGCGTGCGTTGTTAGTTTGTTCCACATAGATAAGGTGAGTAGCAGTCAAGTAGAGAGTGCCCAGAGCTGACTTCTTTTCAGGGTACCTGTTCAGTAGCTTCACATACTCCACCTGCAAAAAAAAAGTAGTAAAAAAAAAAAAGCATTAGTGCAGAATTAATGACTCAAATGTCTGCAAATAATAAACAAAGCACTAGTCAGCGACCGCAAGAGTTACTGACACAATCAAGTCAGAGGGTTTGGATGTGCCCCTCAGGGAGCAGAACCCATCAACCAGTCTGTGTTTAACACAAAGAAGAGGAAATCCTACAGAACCTCTTGAGACTACTGTCAGCACATCCTGTTTCTCCATCCCTTGTCATTTTGGTTACTGAGTAACAAGCAATGAAACAACATTATAACACAAGATGCCACTTCAGCACTAAGTAACATTTTCTCTCAAGTCAAAGTCTAATGTATTCTGCTCATTTTATACTTGAAAAACCACATGAGAACTAATCTTTTCAGTAAATGATTAAAACGATCCCTTCAGTGCTTTAGCAAATGCAAGTTAGTATTCTCTAATGTGTCTATAAAGTGAACAGGTTCATGTATTTCAGCAAGACAAGAAACTCAAGCCACAGTAGGTTCATTTTGGATTGTACCAGTCAATTTTGAGCAAGATTCAAACCCATAATTCTCTATTAACAGGCAGAGCAGATCTGACCAGAGGTGCCAGCTGCTAATACAGAGACTTCCTGTAGTATTGCTGACCTTTGAGCTGACCCCTCCATGTCCCCCCAAAAACATCCAAAAGGGCCAAACACTGCAGTATTCATCCTTTTATACTGTTTATGACGATTATATGACCATATAATATTATGTAACGAAAGTGCCCATGCAGAACTGCGCATTTTGAAGGTCCCTCTGTGTAGTTAAGGTCTTGGGAGGCTCTTCTAATAAGATGCTGTTAATCAAGTGTATTAAATAAGATAGACATATAAAATGGGCAGTGATGGGATACTGCATGACCAGGATTGAGAATATAATGTGTTACAGCCCTTGTCATACTTTAGGCCAGGGCTTTTCAATAAAGAAAGTAAATAATAAACTAAAGCCAATAAAATAAGTAAACAAATACAGTACTATAACAGTACAGTACTAAAATGAGTAAAAAGCAACATAATAGTGTAACTTTATAGAAAATATATATTTTCCATATTCTATTTTAGATATATTTACGATATGTTTTTCACTGTATAAATTGGGTATTTAACTATAGATACCTTCAATGTTTTAGTATGGGGTCCCTTGCATGAAAATGATCATATTTAGGGGTCTGTGGCATCTAAAAAGAAAAAGACTTGTATACGATTTTCCCTCCCTTTTGCCTGCAGGTTCACCTGAGCAAAGTTACATCTGAATTTTGGATGAAATACTCCTTTAAATACAGTAATTATGGGAGGACTGAAAACTCCAAGTTCATTCACATGTTAGGCTACATGTTACATTTAGTAACCAACATTAAAAAGAACTGAATGGATTTAACAGCAGATTAAGTAAAACCTAACATCTCGGAATCGTGTTAACAAACCCGTTTAAACGTTTCCTTCTGTATGTTTTTACATCTATCGAGTTTAGAGTATTGAATCTGACATAAAAACACGAGATCTGCCACCTTTACACGAGCACACCTGTTGATTCAGACTTACCTTTGGCGTTATAATGTGCTCCATATTTTCAGTGGTTTATCATCCAAATGTCCACGTTAAACTTTCGATGTTTAGCGGTTATCATGTTTGTTTCAGGAACTCGTATGTTGCTGCGTTCCTCCCTGAGCTGAGGAATGAGGACTACAATCATGTCAGCTGACGGGGGCAAATATCGCGATAACTCGAAGCGCGACGTGTTTTCAGTCGCCTACTTGTTGTATGGGACTTCAGCAGTTCATTCCTGAAGGATGCTGAAATAATTTAAACCACTGCAGTCCGTCTGTCAACAAAACATATCAATTTAAATTAAATAATGCCAATTATTTTAGTAACACAACGTTAAATGTAAAAATCAGTCTAAAAATATAGCCTACCTCATCTCCCCTAGATTTAAGATAGCCTGTTAAGGCACAAATTAAAGCAAATTTTAAAAAGATTAAAATAAATGAATGCAATTTGATTCAAATAAGTTCGGTTCAAATAAATAAATAATACATTTGATTGAAAAAAAACATTTAAATAAATAAAATTATTAAAATAAAAAATGTTATTTAATAAAAAATCTAAAAGTACAGTAAGTGAGTAGAAAAAAACACAATGATGTAACATAATAGAAACTAAATATTTTCCAGATAATATTTCACACACATTTTTAAAATGATTTTTTATTAAAATAATACATTAAATTTTAGGATGGGGTGAATCGCATAAGGATAATCATATTTGGGGGTCTGTGGCACCTAAAAGATTGAAAATCCCTATATATCACATATCTGGAAACCTCATTAAGCCTTACTTACACCCAGACACATGCAGCACAGGGGGGTTGCTCCTGCAGGGTGGCCCAACCAGATTTACCTAATTGCTGGGGAGGACCCCCATCGCTTGACCCATTGTCGCCATAACGACCTCCAGACCCTTAGGCTCAGTTATCTGATAACAGCACACTAATGAAGAACATTAACATACAGCTCACTCGGCTTAAGCCAAATTCCCTCTCAAATACCTGCCAATGTCCTGTAAACACAAAAGCACAAAACACACATGCTGTCAATTCTGAGACAATTCTATGACAACAACAGTTGACTGCAATTAAGAGCAAAGGTGAGTTTTACTCGAATCAAGGCAGTTTACTCAAGAAATACAGGTGTTACCGCATCTGAATATGCATACTTCCGTACTATTTAGTAGATGAAAACGTGTATGTGAAAAGAGATGTCTGTCCGAATTTACATAATTCATAAAAAAGTAGGCCAGGATGTCCTGCGTAGGTCACATGATAATGATAACATAAAAGCTGTTGCACGTCCGGATTATGTACACAATTTCATACTGTATCCACCGTTTTTGTAATGAGGAAGTAATTTGTTTTCTGTGAATGTGTGAGACTCTTAAATAATCACAGTTTTTTTCAAATGGTTACACACATTTTCAAAACTTTGCCTCTTTTTTTCAAAACTTTATACACAAATCCAAGAATTGCACACACAAAATGCAAAATGCCTCACATTTCTTGCAATATGAAGCACTGCATTCAAAATATCACAAACACATCTCAGAAGCAAACAGTTGCAAACACCTTTGCCATATATTAATTCCTGTTAGATTTTTCTGTGTTACATAGGGAATTGTGTGTTGTGCTTTGCAAAAAGTGTTTTATGAAATTGAAAACTGAATCAAAGGCCGAGAATTAGAGTATGGTTTTGCAGATTTGGTGTGTGGTTCTGGTGTTTGAGTGTCAGGTTTCAGAAATTGTGTGACAAGTAAAGATTTTGTGTGTAAAAACTGTAGAAGAGTAACAAAGCGTAGCGAACGGTCTGTGCTACAAACCAGTGTGTTTATGATTACAATGATAAATTAAAATGATATGACAACGAATACCAATATCAAGCCGCATACTGGACTGTTTTTGTACAGTTAAAGTAACTGGAAGCAAATTACACCGCAAGTCTGTGCACATTTATACAGTTACAAATGGCTGCACCTGCTCTTATATTAAAAATAAGAAATTTTAGTTGCCACCAATAGCCCTGTGGGCAGTGCGTTGACATATAGTGCTGTTGCGCTGTAGGCATCTCAAGTTTGAATCCCAGCTTGATCCTGCCCTGCCATCTCTCTCCCACTTCACTTCCTGTCAGCTCTACACTGTCTTGTCATAATAAAGGCAAATAAAAAAAGCCATAAATAAATTTAAAGGTTGTGAATTACTTATTTAAAATAAGTAGGCCTACCTGAGTACGCTATTTTGGATGCAGCCCAGGAGTTTATTTTTGAAGCATAGGCCTCAGTTGCTGGAGAAGCTTTTAGGAATCTCAACTCAGAGAAGAGAATCAGATAAACAAAACAGACATGAATCAGACCCTTCAGGATAAGGATAAAATCTGCAAATGGATCTTACACACAGATCTGAATGCTGTCTAACACTTAACTCAGCTCCATCTGAGTGGTATCATTTCATGTATCTCATTCCTGCACTCTCAATGTGAGCACGACCAGGTTTGGGCATGTCAACAGGGTTCAGCTAAAAAGGACAGATATGTTTGTCTGATTCTGACTAGCAGGTAGCCTACAAAAGTACCTGTACTATGGTAATGGTATCATAAATGTTAAAGTAGCATAGATACATTTAGAATCTATAAAAACAAGCATATATTAGAATTTTATGCTCATAAAGGTACATTTATTTGATCAAAAATGTAATTTTATTTCTGTGATGGCAAAGCTGAATTTTCAGAAGCCATTACTTGAATTCCTACAAGAATATGAAGCTGTTTTCAGAAATGTCTCTTAAGCAACAAATTTTACTTGAAGGAAGGATATTTAATGGCTCGTTTCCACTGAGTGGTACGGTTCGGTACAGTACGGTACGGTACGCAATTATGTCCGTTTCCATTGTCAGAAGTTGTGAATGGTACCAAAATAGTGAACCGTACCGTACCACTTTTTTGGTACCCTTCCGTTGGGGTACCTAGCACAGCAAAGGGTACCAAAAGGGTGGAGCTAAACTCACTGCAGAACATTGATTGGTTGACTAGAATCGTCACTTTTGCGTGATACAAGGGGATAAAGCTTCTCCTTCACTCATTCCGCTCTTCTGTTCATGAGTGTTGGGCTTATTTACATCAGAGTGCGCAAACACACACAAAAAAAATAACAGTGTATTTTATAATTTTATGTTTCACTCAAACACAATAGCCGTTTTTACCTGCGTAATTTTCAAAATAGTACTGTTATAGTGTCATGAAATGTATAGTTTTAAGAGTTTTTCAGGTGAGAATGTAGTTGTTTAAAACTCAAATCTGCGGTTTATTTATAAAGATAGCGCCCATTTGAAAATTTGCTATGCCGATTTCGGAGCTCCAGGCGATCACCGGGCGCTCAGTGCTCATGTATCCGCCTAGAGCAGCCTTACGCTCGGCTAGTCCTTCCGACATTTTCTGATATCTCTGCAGTGAGTAAACATGAGATACAATTTTATAAATATACAACGTTTTGTGTATATTTAACAGGCATTCGTGGTCTCATGCATCTATTATTTGTTCCTGGTCATATCGTTTTGACTGAGCACAAAGTTTAACTTTTATATTTATTTTGAACTTTACTGTAGTTCAGTGCTGACTTTGTAGTATACATTTGACTTTTGTCTTTATTTCCTCTTATATAAGCCTCTTATACTTTGTACTTATACTTTTATAATAGCTATTATTGTTCATTAAAACTGTATAAAAGAGGCAGAGTTGTGCTTATCGTCGCACTTGATCATTGATCGCTACCTTCCGACATACACCACACCTATCAAGTAAGAGTACTGTTGGCAGTGGAAATGCAAGCTAGATACCGTACCATACTGTACTGACCCGTACCGCTCAGTGGAAACCAGCCATAATACAACCTGAAACTAGTTCCAATTTCCTGTCTATTCCACTCTCAGGCTCTCTTTCTGTTCCTCCCACTTTCTCTCCTCCCAACTGTCTCTCTTGTTTCTTATTGTCTCCCTTTCCAGTTTCTGTAATCCTACCACCAAATAGTGTCACATTACCAGTTATTTTGTTTCTCAGAAATGCATTTGCCATCTGGAGCTTGCACACATGTAGGCCCTACATGCGCACATGGGCACATGCACACACACACACACACACATACACACACACACACACACACACACACACACATCTGGTTTGCTATCCTTGTGGGGACTCTCTATAGGCGTAATGGTTTTTCTGCTGTTCAGACCTTATTTTCTATCGCCCTACACCAACCCAACACCTAAACCTACCCCTTACAGGAAACTTTCTGCATTTTTAGATTTTCAAAAAATTTCATTCTGTGTGATTTATTAGCTTGTTTACCCATGGGGACCTCAATTTAGGTCCCCACCGTGACACAAGTCCCCATGAATCTGTGTGTATTCAGGTTTAAGTCCCCATCAGGATAGAAAAAACAGGTACACACACACACACACACACACACACGTGTTACTCCTGGTTTCCGTCTCTGAGATGTATGCAATTCCTAAGCACCTAGTTAAAGTTAATGACTCAGTCATATTCAATAAGCCGAGCCTGTCACACCCTCAGGAGACAGGCTTTGTTGACCTGATGCTAATGTGTCAGTTCTCAGACAACGGCAATTTACTGTCTTTTGTGTGAGGACTAATCTCTGTTAATAGCTTGACACAATCAGGTCTGCCCAGCTAAAACAGAGATTTATGTGAATGACGATGTGTGTTGTTTTTTGGGATGCAGTCAAAGATGTAAAATCTGAATGGAGGTAAAATCTGTTCCAATGAACGCAGTAGGGCATATGTAGGGTGGATCTTGACTATTGTAATGCTTTATTGGGTGGTTGTTCTGCACGCTTGATCAACAAACTACAGTTGGTCCAAAATGCAGCAGCTAGAGTCCTTACTAGAACCAGGAAGTATGACCATATTAGCCCGGTTCTGTCAACACTGCATTGGCTCCCTATCAAACATCGTATAGATTTTAAAATCTTGTTAATTACTTATAAAGCCCTGAATGGCTTAGCTCCTCAGTACTTGAGCGAGCTCTTATCACATTATAGTCCTCCACGTCCGCTGCGTTCTCAAAACTCTGGCCATTTGATAATACCTAGAATATCAAAATCAACTGCGGGCGGGAGATCCTTTTCCTATTTAGCACCCAAACTCTGGAACAATCTACCTAACACGGTTCGGGAGGCAGACACACTCTGTCAGTTTAAATCTAGATTAAAGACACATTTCTTTAACCTGGCTTACACATAACACACTACTACACTTCTAACCCAGGGAGCTGATGTCATTAAGCGTGAGTTCATCACCGCTTGTCATATCTTGTATGCAGTAATTAGTAACCAAACATACAAGTAAACAACCTTGCCAATCACTAAACCTCGCCTAACTTTAAATACAGATGAGCGATAACGAGGGGCTGATGGGAGGAGGGGCTGCTAACGTCTGTGTGTGTTTGGAGGGGGAAGGGGGTCCAGCAAACACATAAATGACGCCTGCAGACAGTGACTCCGGATCAGATGCGACTGGCTTGCTGGATCTTCGGAGCAACTTCACGTTTAAACCGCGTTCTGCCGCGCAAAGGATTTAAAGAGACGCAACTATGCCTTCATCTGTATCATGTGCGCTCTTTCTATTGGTATCAATCGTTCTCCCGGTGTCTTTTGCCTTATCGGGGGAATATTGTCACGGTTGGACGGACTCCGTCAACTCTTGGCACCGGGGATTCCAGTGTCCGGAGCGCTTTGACGGTAAGGACGCGCGCTACTGCTGCGGTACGTGCGCGCTCAGGTACTGCTGTACCTACGCGGAGGCGCGGCTCGATCAGAGCACCTGCGACACCGGGTCCGAACCGGAGAACACAGGCGATTTGAGAAAGATGACAGAAAGTGGTGAGTCTTTATAAAAACTTATGTAATTTATCTTGTTTTTTTTTTTTTTTTGGTTTTTTTTCGTTTTGTACACTTAAAAAAAGGTGTAGGATTTACTTTGAAACAGTCTTCACTCAGAAATTGATGTTAATTTCACAAAATGGACCACAAAACCAGTCATAAGGGTCAATTTGTTTAAGTTGAGATTTATACATCATCTGAAAGCTGAATAAATAAGCTTTCCGTTGATGTATGGTTTGTTAGGATAGGACAATATTTGGCTGAGATACAACTAAAAACTGGAATCTGAGGGTGCAAAATAATCAAAATATTGAGAAAATCGCCTTTAAAGTTGTCCAAATGAAGTTCTTAGCAATGCATATTACTAATCAAAAATTAAGTTTTGATATATTTACGGTAGTAAATTTACAAAATATCTTCATGGAATATGATCTTTACTTAATATCCTAATGAGTTTTTTGGCATAAAAGAAAAATGTATAATTTTGACCCAAACAATGTATTTTTGGCTATTGCTACAAATATACCCCAGCGACTGTGCTCCAGAGTCACAAATAGTTACAAAGAAACGGCAAGAAAGACTGAAATAGCATTTTCACTATTCTTTGTTTTATTCACAACTTCGAAAAATCATTTTTAGTAGTGTACGAGTCATTTAAGGAAATTAATGTATTGTTGTAATTTATTTAATTATGTTAAATATGAATAATTGTACGGAAAAAAATTATTGGCCAGGGCTGGCTACCTTGATGCATGTGTGCTCTTCAAATTCGCCCTTTACAGTTATATTATTATTTGAATGACTTGGTATCAATAGAAAATGTAAAAAAAAACAAAAAAAAAACATTTACATTTTATTACATTTGTTAAAATGACAAAACAAACAAAATGTAATTCAGAAATTTTCCCTGGACTTAATTTTTTGGGCCATTTTTTACCTTGTTATTTTTTTCTGAGCATATTCAAGATTCAAAAAACTTTATTATCTAAAACCAAACCACAACTACTCCACAACAACACCTCTAAAATAAATAATAACAAACCTAAGATCCTGACAAACCTGCTTGGCCTTATTTAGTCCGTGGGTACCTAATAATTTTAGATGCCTGCCTGATTACTCTTGATAATATTAAAATACTTAGGCCTAGATCATTCCGAATTATAACATTTTAAATGAATTCATTGTGTGTGTGGGCATTTTTGTACTTTTCAGAAGAATTTTCACCAACCTCTGATGTGCATATTTGTATAACCCTCATGTTTAATTCTTTCTCTTCTCTCTCCCTCCCCAGTTCCAACCTATTTGCCGTTTGTGATTGTGGTGAGCGCATTCCTGTCGTTCGTTCTAGTTGGCGCGGTTATATCTATCTGCTGCTGCAAGTGTGTGAAACCCAAAGCGAGAGATCGGCCGGCGGGGCCATCCGCTGCTCAGACCAGCCTGTTGGAGTCTGGAGGGCCCCCTGCGGACAGCTCTACCCCGTCCCGCACCTCCACTTCAGGCTCCTCCATGACAAACGCTCGCCCTCCACCATCCGAGCTCAGCGTGAACCTCCACGGCCCGATGGGAAACGCATTCCCACCCTCTCAGTCCCAGAAGTATGTTCCTCCACTCCCACAGGGGGCGCCACAGTTCTACCAGACCTACATGAATTACGCTCTTCCCCCAGAACGCAGCATGCTGATGGCCCCTGCCTTCCTGGATGCCCGTCCTGCGTTTGGGCAGGTGCACGGGCAGCCTTTTCCCCAGGCCCCCATGCACACAGAGCCCATCTATCCCTCTGTCACTGTCTGATAATGCTTATAAAACTACGAATGGACTATAAAACTGTGTGGGACTGCACTAGGAATAGGAATGTCTCAGGGATACTTTCTTTTTGCTGCCTTGGATGGCTTCCACAAACATGTTCTGTATCCACAAACACAATTACGACTGATATATTGTTAGTCATGGTTGGTACCTTTTTGTGATGTATTGATACTTCTCATAGGAGTGTATTTGCATGAACACTTGATTGTTGCTCAGCAATCACTGATTGTATTGCTATTTATAACAGATTAGAGAATAAATTTATTTTCATGGGCAATTTGTTTGATTGCACCCAAAACGGTGCCATAGACAATGCCATAGAATTTTGGGTTCACAGATGAACATTTCAGTGAATAATTCTTTAAAAAACCACATTTTCTTACTGTGAAGGATATTTTAATAATCTAAAGAACCTTATTTGACTTCAAAGAATGTGCAATGAATGTTACAAGTCCTTAATGAAACATCAATGCCAATAAAAGACCTTTATTTTTAAGAATGTAGGACTCATGAAGAACCCAAGCAGCATTGGTTTAATTAGCTGGAACTAGTTTAATTTACTGAAATGGAGTAGGTATATTTTTCTTAAACTGAAGCTCTCGAGATCTTCTAGCCATCTGAACAGTAAGTGTCTCTTTGTCCAGCAAAGAGCTTTGGGTTTTCCTTTACAGTACTTTGTGATTGTAAAGCTCTCCGGCGTCACAGCTGCTTGTGTGTGTGGCTGAGCAGGTTTTGTGTGTTTGTGTGTGGAAACGGCAGGAGGGCAGAGGACAAAAGATGCAGATCTCCTCACGCCCCTGAAAGTGGGATTAGTGCAGGTAAAGAGGGGTGTGAGAGTGAGATTAGGCTCTGGATGGCCCAGCTGGAGTTTAAACAGATGCGTATGAGTTCATTAACGAGCTGCAGACGAGCCTACTGAGTTTCAGCTCACATCCTGTTATGATGTAAAACGTGTAATGTGAAGCTAAAGACACATGAATAAATACAGCCATGCAGCCAAATAAATCTGCTCAGGCACACAGCTGTAAATAAACCAATATGCTTTTCTTCACTCACACACAGTTTTTTGTTTTTTACTTGAAATGCCAAAAAGAGAAAAGTAAAACAAACAAAGCTCCTGAGAAATATACTGTATTAGTTTTGCGTAATAATAGGCAATGTAATATACTGTAAAACTCATTTAAATTAAGGAAACCGACTTGCTCAATTCAAGTTTAGAAACCAGTAGTTATGAGTAATTTGAACTTATTTGAGTTCACTATACAAAGAATATTTCCTAATATACAATCAAATATGCACAATTCAAATATCTTGTGTATTGATTAGGTCCCTCATATTCTGATGCATAAACTCAACCCTCATATAATTTTAGGGCACATGGAAATATGTCAAATCAGCTAGCTATAACGTACATAGGCCTATGTTAATGTTCCAGGAAAAAAAAAAGTCGCATCAAAAATCAACAACAATGGCGGCATCAACAAATGTAAATACTCGATTTCACCACAATGGTAACCCCCCAAAAAGTCAGACATAACAGAACACTTTTAAATCCTATCATAAAAGAACATTAAACACTAACAGATCTCCCTTATATACATACCACATAAAATAACATTTGATTTGAACATCTACTCTGCTTACAGAGACTGCAGCAAAGCATGCTGGGAACTAAAAATCAGCTCTAACCCATTCTATTTGAGTTCTACTAATATAATCAGTTTTTGAATTCACTTTCAGTAATGCTTGAGTGAAATTAATTCATTTAGTTTTATTCAGTTTAATTCATTTTTTTTATAAGAGTCAAGATTATGATTCTTTTTCAAAAAAAAAAAGTTATCGTTATTTTGTATATTTTTTGCATATTCATTATAATTATTTAAATAAAACTACAATTTAAGTCAGGCAGTGAGCCCCTTAAGTTTCCTGAGGCCCTGCTCAGTGGTTGAGAACCAATGTTATGATATAAAGTAGAACGTGCTTTTGTGTGTGTGTGTGTGTGTGTGTGCGTGTTTTAAATTTCGCTTTAAGTGTTGTAGAAAAACATGCCACAAATGCCATCAATGGCGCATAATTTGTATCGTCACCTTTAACACTTTCCTGGAGTGTAAATATCGCCCCCCTCAGGATCAAGAGCACAGTGCAAAAAGAATGTAGAACCTCTTGCTGGTAAAGAGATTAGCCAAAAAATAGAGATTGATTATTGCATTGTTAGGGGTCATGGGTGAAAGGTCAAATTCCAGATACATATCAAGCCAATACCGGACAGAGTGACATAGAGAAAGCGAATCAATCAGATGACATAACCAACCGAAAGGAATTGTATTATTCTACAATTTCATTTTGACAAAAGTTACACAAGTTTATTAGTTCACAGGTTTTAATTATTAAAAAAACTGACTCTCAGAAAAGATGAGACATAAACACAATGATTCAATACTGAAGATTCTAACAAGCTCTTAATGCCCCTTGGGTCAAATTCCAAAACACAAATGTGACCCTGGACCACAAAACCAGTCTTAAGTATCAATTTTTCAAAACTGAGATTTATACATCATCTGAAAGCTGAATAAATAAGCTTTCCATTAATGTATGGTTTGTTAGGATAGGACAATATTTGGCCGAGATATAACTATTTGAAAAATCTAAATATTGAGAAAATCACCTTTAAAGTTGTCCAAATGAAGCTCTTAGCAATAGATATTACTAATCAAAAATTAAGTTTTGATATATTTACAGTAAGAAATTTACAAAATATCTTCATGGAACATGATCTTTAATATCCTAATGACTTTTGGCACAAAAAAAAAAAATTGATCATTTTGACCCATACAATGTATTTTTGGCTATTGCTACAAATATACCCCAGCGACTTAAGACTGGTTTTGTGGTCCAAGGTCACAAAAAACAGCTCATTCACTCAAATTGAATGACAGTTCTATAAGAACTCAAGGTTTAGAATTCTCATTCAACTTGTGTTCCATAATTACTCTACTACAAAAGGGCTGTTCACACATGCTTTCACATTTAGTCTGCATTAATTGTTGGTCTCTGTATCTAGAGTATTTGTTTCAATGGCCGTCTTTTCAGCGTCTCCTGCCATTAGCACCACGTTTTTAAAGACGCTTCAAGTTAAAAACTCGTTATTATCCATTTCAATGCTCTCCAACTACTCTCTTGTGTGAACGGCCCTCAAGACATTCTAGAACACTGACATGGTCTGGGACAGTCCATGGTTACATAATACAAAAAAAACATTGTTATCATGAGGGATAAACATTAAAAGTCATAGGCAAAATCATACCATTATTAATTAATTAAAACGATTAAAGCTCAGTTTAAGCGTTAACTGAATACCGTACAAACGGCTCTATTGACTAAAGCCACTTTAGAGAATTTAGTTTGAACTAATGCACTAGAATTAAACCCCACACAGAACAGTACACTTCAATATTTCTAAACCAGCTAAATACAGACACAGTACAAACACAATATCAAGGTTTCACTTATATAAAAATGAAATGAAAAACTGAGACCTTATGTCCACTGAAGCAGGAAGACAGGTTAACTACAGGATCACTATAAGAGGTCAGGTTATCAGACTGCAGATGGTCCATTACTTCAGGACAATGGTGCGGGTGTATGGATGTGCAGTGAGCGTGTGGCATCATGGCGACTGTCAGTGTGTGTGTGTGTGGAAATGTGCATGCATGAGAGCGTAAGTGAATGCGTTTATGTAAGTAAATTGTTTTCTGTTGGGGTTGTGTGTGTTAGTCAGGCTTTCTCTGAGGTTGCTAGTAGCTGTGCATGTTACTCGTCGGGTTTTCTTTTGGGTTTTTTAGGGTTGCGTGAGCGACTTTTGGCTTTGCAGAGAGGACAGATTGGTGCGTTCCGATGGATTTGCTGGTGGCAGGACAGACAAGCCTGGAAAGAGACGACAAATCAAATAAATCTCTTTTACTTTACACATTCTGTATACGTTTAGAAATGTAGCAGTTTCTAGCAGTGGCGTAGCCAGAATTTTAATTTTGGGGGGGCCCATCTTAAAATGAGGGGGCCGCTCTATATTACATGTAGGCTATAATGTCAATATTAAATGTGCGCATTTTCAAGTGTTTGTGCGGCGTGTAGAAATAGAATAGCAGCGCGCTTATACTGCATGACAGTTAAAGCCTGGTTTATACTCGCGTCCGCACGAGCACGCAGCTCAAGTTACTGCCAGAGAAATAATTTTATTTTTTAATATTATTTTGTTTATTTTTTCATTATATTTATTGTGATTAACCTCCCGTTCTTGTTCACAGTATAATGACATTCCAGCGTTGCACGCAATCACGGAGAATAGAACTCGATTAAGATAATCAAACTTATTTTTAATTATCATCTATGGGCTGGAAATATTTCTTTATTTAAATCAAAGTCAGTGCATGAAAAATGTGAGCATTATATTTAATACAACAAGTTTGCCCTACACCTTTAATTTAATCCTTCTATACAGCCTTCAGTCGTAAATAATGTTTTAAGCTTTGGCCAATTCTAATGCTTTTTAATGTGATATGTTGTTTGTATAGTTTTCTCGCTGTTCTGTAATGAGATAAGGTGATCAGACAGTGAAGAATTGTCTATACACATACAGTATGGCTCGCGCGTTTCTATTTAAGTCACGAAATAAGCATCGGGATATCGTGACAACATATTCCTTGGTTTCATAATACTCACTCAAATAATTGTTGTAAATGGAGATTGGTGTCTTTAGAAGATGTATCTGTGCTGAATTCTACATAAATAATCCACAACAATGCCGTGCTATGGACACAGCCATTGATAGAGGCTGCAGCAGAAGTTCTTTTAGGGGCCGAGATGGAGGAACAGCTGATCATAGCTGTACAGGGATAGCCATTTTAAATAAATTTAGTAGCAGAGCGCAAGGAATTTTTAGTGCTGGAAATCCATTTATCCTTTGCTGAACCTTCTGCGTCTTCTTGGAGAGCACGGGTCTAGGTTGCTTAGCAACGGCAGACGCCACTGGAGCGCAAGCATAGAAGCTACAGAGCACTTTGAAAGAAGGAGAAAGCGACGCGCCGAGCGTTTTCCACGCGTTTTTAGGAGGGACGTGTGAACGACCCCACGCTACTATTTGACTCTTCCCTTTTCAAACGCAGAAGTGTGATAAAGGATTAAAAAAATTAAGCAATCAGAAATCATGTAAATGAGGGAGCCTAGGCCCCCTCGTGGCTACATCACTGGTTTCTAGTGTCTTACCGCATTAAGTAGGTACAAAATGTCAGTAAGATTTTGATATTTTATTCAGCAATGATGCATTTAATTGATTAAAACTGACAGTAAAGACATTTATAATGTTACAAAAGATTTCTACTTAAAATAAATGCTGTCCTTCTCTATTTGCCAAAGAATCATGAAATAAAATTTCACAATATTAATTAATATTTTTTGAGCACTAAATAAGCATATTAGAATGATTTCTTAAGGATTATGTGACACTGATAAAAAATTATGCTTTACTACCCCAGAAATAAGATGCATTTTTATCCCTTATTAAAAAGTCATTTTTCATTGTAATAATTTTTCTCTATTTTACTGTTTTACTGTGTTTTTTATCAAATAAATGCAGCCTTGATGAACAGAGAGACTTCCTTCAAAAGCAAAAATCCTACTGACCAAAAATTTCTGAACGGTAGACGAACGTAAATAGACGAACGGCAAAATAGCATGCTAGCAGTTCATTCCACAGCTCATTGAGTATAGCCAAAGACTATAGAAATACAAAGACAGTTCACTCCTATACTTATGAATGGGAGAAACTGCAACGCGCAATATGGCGGAATAGTCCCGCCTTCTAAATGAAAGCGCCAGTCATTGATTGGTAAAGTCATTACATCACTGCAGCAGCCGTTAGAAGCTCCAGTTCCCATAGAAACCGGAGGCTAGAGCAGCCGATGCGTGTGCGCACACTGCGCAGTCATAACTCATAAGAGCAGGGGTCACCAAACTCAGGCCTGGTGTCCTGCTGAGTTTAGCTCCAACTTGCCTCAACACACCTGCCTGGATGTTTCAAATATACCTAGTAAGACCTTGATTAGCTGGTTCAGGAATGTCTGATTAGGGTTGGAGCTAAACCCTGCAAGACACCGACCGGCCCTCCAGGACCGAGTCTGGTGACCCCTGCAAAAGAGCGTTGGAACTATGCATGCCCATTGGCTGGTCTAGTCTGAAAAATAAGCTTTTTAAACACTATTTGAGCATAAGAAACAACATTCATGGGGCAGTTCATTTTAGATTTTGTTGCGGATTTGAAATATGTAATTTAATCGCAAGCAGTTTTTGAGATTTGAGGATTCCCCCCATTCATTTAGGACATGGTCTTGTTTGAGCTGCCCGGAGGCGTTGCAAATATGACGGCCGAGTGAACGGACTTTCCTTGAAAGGCACTTTGGTATAGCTCATTGAATATAGACTCAGATGTTAGTTCAGTCAGGGTGGATTTTAATGAAAGAATCTTTAGATTGAATGAAATGGATATCTTGGGATTTTTTTGGTCTTTTAGACAAATTAAAAAGAACCGTCATTCTTTTGTGAATCAGACTATAGTGGAACAACAAAGACAAATCAACAAAGTTGTATTGCTTTATTGTCATTTTCATTTTGTGTGACCTGTACCACCTCCCTAATAATATTTAATTCAGAATGCAAGCTCACAACTAAAGTTAAATATTTTTCTTTTGCCAGAAATGTGTAGGCACTGTCAAATAAACTAAATATATTTCTCCACATCATTGCTGATGTGTGTGTACACAGATACAGCTGCAGTAATGTAAAAGTCTATTCACCTTCATAGGTGGCGGCTGCTGGCGGAACGTCGCTGTCTGTCTGGCATCCTGTTTCCGTGCAGCTTGAAGCTGCTGGGCTGCAGCCGCCGCTGCCGCTAAGGATTCTGGGATAGGAGGCTCCTGAGGTTCTGTCTGCCACTCAGCCTTTTGCTTTTCAAAGTAGCTGAAAGGAGATGAACAGCACACAAACAAACAGTAAGCAATTTAGCCTTCCCATACACAATTACACACTCTCTGTCTCACAAATTCTCTGACTCAGCTTTAAGAATTACTCTCTAGCAAACACACACTCCTACACCGCAGTGACTCATTTTGAGGAGTTCCCCCAGTCAAATAAACACACACACTCAGGAACAGTGTTACTAACTCCAATGAGAGCTTCTCCTCTTCCTGGCTGAGGTCGGGAAGTCTCTGTAAGCCGAGGGTCATCCTCAGGGCATCCACGTGTTCTTTCAGTGGCTTGTATTCATCGTGGAGACGTCTGGTTGACTCCAGCAGTTTGTTCAAGTCACTTTCAGACTGTTTGATAGTGTTTTCCATCTGGGAGAAGAAATACAGCCACTCCATAAATCACAATGGTGTGAACCTAGTGGTTAGACATCTGACCTAACACAGTGGACATCACAGAAAAAAAGTGCTTGTAAAGCTTATAAAACCTATATACTACCATTTTCCATTTTTGAAAGAAGCTATTTGAGCATCCAGTAATATTGTATTACTGAAAATACATTAAAACATTAGTATTGTGAAATATACTTACAATTTAACTGTTTTCTATTCTAAAATACTCTAGAAATTATCAATGTTGAAAACAGTTGAGCTGCTTAATATTTTTCTGGAAATCATGATGCATTTTATTTTAGGATTCTTTGATGAACAGCTTTTATTTTTATTTTAGAACTTTTGATCATTTTAATGCATATTTGCTGAATAAAATTATTTTTTATTTTTTATTTTTAAATCTTACTGACCTGAAACTTTTGAATGGTAGTGTATATTCTACCTAACTTGCATACCTTTGAATATGTGTAGGGCAGGGATAGGCAATTTCGGTCCTGGAGGGCCAGTGTCCTGCAGAGTTTAGCTCCAACCCTAATCAAACACACCTGAAGAAGCTAATCAATGTCTTCAAGATCACTAGAAAGTTACAGGCAGGTGTGTTTGATTAGGGTTGGAGCTAAACGCTGCAGGACACCGGCCCTCCAGGACCGAAATTGCCTATCCCTGGTGTAGGGGGACCATACATGCCATTTTTCCAGGACGCATCCTGGCCAGGATTTCTATATTGCTTTGATTCAAAGTACCTCGAGAGCGTTTCGAAAACAAGGAACTGATGTCGAACTGATATTTTAGGCAATATAGAAATCCTGGCCAGGACGTGTCCGGGAAAAATGGCACATATGTTCACCCTAAATATGTGCATTAAGTCATAGTCAGTGTAAATACAATGGATATATTTACTTTATTGACTGCACCACAAGCATGATAAATATTGCAGTGTAGTGTGTAATGTTTTTTTCTTATTTACCACATTAATATCAGCATGTATGAGACGCAGCTCCTCTACATGAGCCATTTTCTCCTGCAGCAGAAGATCCATTTCCTGTTTGTACTCTCTCAGGTGCTTCTCCTCTGACTCCAGAGCTTCAAACTCACTCCTCAGTCGAGATTTGATCTTCTCCATCTGAATCGTCTTATTCCTGCAAAACCACACAAAACACAGTAAACATCCAGCCAATGCATGACAGCATATGACAATACAATGCAAATGCAAAGACTTCTGACCTGGTGCATGTGGTTTTAAACAAAACATCTATAATGTGGTTTCAGAGATCCGATCACAAAACGCATTAGACCCTGTGCGTGCAAAGCTATATTTACAACAACTAGACAATCGTGTATGTCTGAGGTGTGTATAAATGATTAAAACCGTTCCGCAGGAAATGAACCGTTTGCTCTGCAGTTTCCTGTCTAACCACAACAGGATGCTTTTCACACTCATCCACGTCGAAAATAACGGTTAATGCAGAATTAGTGTGATGTGTTTTCAGATTTAGTGCAAAGCTGTGTTTTTATAGTTTAAGCGGTTTGCTTTAGCATCATGACCGATACAAAGAGCCTGTCAAAGGAGAAATGTCTTATATTACTTTTTTCAGGAAGACTATAGATGCAAATTCATGCATTGCTTATGAAATGAAATGATTAAGGTGAATTACGCCGGGTTTTTGCAGTATAGGTTGAACTGGCCAGATGTTGAAGACAGGCTAGCGTGTCTGCATTGGGATCAATCTCAGCTTTTCTTACCTTATTTCTTTGATGTTTTCTAGCTTGCACATTATCTCTTGTTCGTCCGCCATGGTGGACTATGAAACTGTGAGACTTCTGTGGGAATAAGAAAGGAGGTAAAGGTTGTAGCGGATATACTTCTCATAAGAAAGACAATAGAAATGCTAACCAGCTGTGGACAACAGCAACACGGCGCTGACTACATTTCCCACAATCCTCGGCGAGGCTTAAAGGGAGCGTGTTCAATTAAAAATACACAAGCGTTTGTCGGACGTTTATGATATTCCTTATAGGAAATATTTGGGAAACTATTGAAAAATGTAGCCATCTAAAATACCACCTACATTTTAGTGACATCTGGTAGAGGCAAAGGTACATGGCAAAGTAATGTCATATTTTTATAAGTATGAAATAGAAACAGTCAGTAGTGTGGTTTATTACGGCTTTATTAGAAAACAAAGAAAAACATGTCCAGTAGGAAACAACTGCATTGCCAGTTGCTATCTGAACTTATTCACATGACAGCAGCAGTATCACTTGTTTCAAGTATTTCAATGTACATTTGATATATTGAATTCCATATTCATGTACTGTGGTATTTACACGATACTCCATAGTACTTAATAGAATATATTGTTTAGGCTATGTCCAAAACACTGGTTATTTATTCATACTTAAGTGCTTACGTTGGTCAGAAAAGTCTTTGTTAGCTGCACTTATTCACTTATTCATCAGGCCTTATTCATCTTTCATCGCTTTGGTTTCGATTGTTTGTAGATAAACGCTCACTTCCCTTCTGTAATTTAGCAACTTCATTATCCAGTAAGTTAACTGATTTCGAGAAAGCATATGATTCATTCGCGACTGAACCGTTCGAACGACTCAGCCTGAATCGCGAAGCACGTTTGAGAGATTCATCGAAAAGAATCGACTCAAAAGAATGATTCATTCGCGAATCGGCCATCGCCGCTTCTGATTCAAAACAGACAGACAACAGAAAATATAAGGCACGAGGCTTGAAAGCTCAGTTGTCAGGGAAATGAATCGCTAAACAGACCTTCGCTACTGAAAAGCGACATGACCCGCCTCAACGCTACCAGATAGCTACCAAGAATTATAGTTGAACTAACAGTTTAACCAGTCAAGGCATTGTTCAAAGGTTGATACTTCGTTGCAAAGGATGCCATTGCCAGGATAATAACAGCAACTGCTGAACACTGTATCAACCTTCTGAACAGTAAAGTTGGGAGTGAGGCGGTCATATCGCACAGCGCATCCAGCGCTCTCGCGCGCGTCCGATGTATTTTTAACCCTCGGCTGCTGCATTACCGGAGTCCCGTCCACCCACGTGCTTCAAAACGCGGAGACGGAGGCAGCAAAAACGCACTTTCTGCGGCTCCGAGCGCAGCGACAGGGGGCGTCCGACGCGTTGCCGAAGCGCAGGCGGTGGGTGCAGTCGGGGCCGCTGTAGGGAGGGAGGGAAGTGAGGAAGGGAGGGCGAGAGGAGAAGGAGGGATGGAGATGGATGATAGATGCTTATGTAGCGCGTCCCGTACGTTTGCCGTTATGCTCGGCCGCAGACAAACTTGCATCCTCCCGTGACTTTCTTTCTTTCCCCTGCTGCTCCACCCATGAAGCAGGACGCAGGGCGAATGCGTGCCAGTGTTCCGGAGCGCGTCGTGATCGCTTATTTATCCGTCTGATAAATGGTTTTGGAGCTCGCCGCGCCCGCCGGTGCAGGCCCTGCGCTCCAGCGCTGCATCCCGCACATCCAGCGGGTTTTCCGGGTCAGAGTGAGCTGCAGCACAGCCGAGTCCAGCTGCGAGAGCCCCAACGCCGGCTCCAGTATCATCGTAAACATCGAGGACGGCAAGGAAGAAGATTGCACTAAAGCTAAAGTGAGTATGTGCGTGAGAGAGCGCGTGTGTCGCAGGAGAGCTGTGCGAGCACGACCGACGTTCGCCATTCAAGCTCTTTATTTCATTACATTTTCGGGTCTGTTTTTACTTTCACGGGCCAAATGAGGAACTTTGTCTATTGCCTCTGTGATTCTGTAAAATGCGTCCCATGTAAATGTTTAAATGGAGGCGAAATGCTCTTTAAATCACGCGCAGAACTGATGCTCACGACTCACGTTTCACAGAGATTTACTGAGTGCAGTTTGACATACGCTCGTTGACTTTTGAAGATACAAGGACCTTTTGTAGACACAACAGTTTTTATTTTATTTTAAGATAATCAAATGTATTACTTTATCTTTAAACCTGACCCTCGCACAAACCTGTTGACTTTATAAGAGCTGAAGCAAAACATGATTTATGAGCCGTTCATATAGCGCAAGGCGCTTCAAATGCCAACGAGCAAGTCTTTGACATTTGTCATTATAGGTTATTTTCAAACATTTGACACTCACAAGTCTATTACACACACATGCATCCTTGAAAATGGTGCATTTCCCTATTTTTAGGCAGGCTATCTTCAATAGTAAACTTTTTTCCTACTCTTTATGCACTGAAAGCATGAGGCATTGCACTTGCAGGATCCTAGTCATGAGAAATGAAATGTCCTTGCTTGGGGCAAACAAAGTCAAGGCAGTTGGAGGGTCACAAACGTGCACGCACACACACACACACACACACACACACACTTGTTTGGCATCCTGCATGTATGACAGTGTTATCGCACCAGCCTGTTGCTGCTGCTGCATTTGCCTGTGTTTGAGTTTGGCATGCACCTAAAGAATTGAAAGCATCTTCAAGCATGCAGCTTCAGTTAAGAAGTGGCCTGTCTGTGCACTGTCTGTGCATCTTTATGTGAGTGCATGCTTTCACCTCCTGCTGACTATTTTGCAATACGGCACCATAAGATGCTGCCACCCACTGTGTCTTTAGTCCGAGCGCCTGAGCTCAGAGCTGCACCGTGGGCCTTAAATGGGCTTCATCTAGCAATGAGCTCCAGCAAAGAGACTCCACTTGTTGCTATGAGACAACAGCATAAAGCTGTGTGTGTGCTCTAGTGCATGGTGGCCTTGCTGATTGTAAGCCTGTGTTGTGGAGGAGGTGAGGAGAAGAGAAGGGAAAAAGAGAAGGAAAACAAGGCAGAAAATAAAGGGGAAGGAAAGAAGAAGGGGGGAGACTTTTAAGAGGAGGATGCATTCTGTTGTTGGGCTTGTTTGTGTGTGCGTCTGCTGAATACACTTGTGCTGTTTTGCTGCCGGCTGTTTGAGTCACAGAGTATTGTGTGATTTTTTAGGACGTGAGATATGACCTGTGTGTTTACAAAAGACTGAAATTCGGTGGTCCGCTTGTGTGTGGCTCACTAAAAGGTGACGGGCTGCTTGTTTGTCCATAAGATGGCTATTCTGGCTCACCGTGCTGCAGTTTCTCTCTGCAGTCGGTGTGAAGTGTTTGGCGTGACAGAGTACGGAGCTTTCCTGTATTTGTTCACCCGGATATTTTATGTTTAATATGACGTCTTGCCTTCGCAAAAAGCTGATTGTGTCCAATCTCTGCTCTCTGGTTCTTTCTTACAGAGGAGTGGGCTCACACCTTTTCACCCAAGGAGGAATATTTCAGCGTTCTCCTCCTTTCTTCCTTGCGTTTTCATGTGCTCCATGCACACAGACCTCTCCCACCCACTCAGCAGCAGTTTCCCGATCAGTTCCAAAGCTGGCCGGGTAATTTACAGAGAAAGCGTAAATTTACGTCAAACACGTCCTAATGAACAGGGGCGTGCGAACGAGCAGCTGACCTTTTTTATTTAAAACTTGGTGTGAGTCTTTACTGGTTTACGTCATTATTTCAGATTGTTTTCGGATCGGCTCTTCAGTTACCTTGTCCTCATTTGTTACTGATTTTGGCCACTTGTATCTATACCAGAATTATTCAGGTTTTCTGTGGGCTGTTTCACTGATCTCAGAACAGTTTCTCAGTCTGCTGTGGTGACTGCTGGCACTGACTGTGTGATGCAGCTGATTTGCATAATTTGATGCATACAAAACATGTTAAAGATGTTCATATAATAAAGTGTATTTGAATTATTATTATTATGTTATTACATTATAATATTATATTGTTTATATTTAAATATATTAGTAATATATTTTAACATTTTATTATATAAATTATATTTATTATTAAGTTATTAGTAAGTTATATTAGTATTATCATTGACATAAATGTTAAAAGAATTCATAAAATAAAACATTATATAATAATAATAATTATTGTTGTTAATAGTAATTATTAGTATGTTATTATAAATAGTAATTATATTTACATTTAAATATATTAGAAATATATTTTATTTTTAACATCTTTATGCTAATAATATGATTAATGATATTAATAATAATAATAATAATAATAATTTACAGTTGCTAATATCATTATATATTATCATAAAGATGTTAAATATCATTCATTCAGTATAATATATATTTTTAGCATTTGATAATGATAATATTATTATTATTATTATTATTAATAATAATAATAATAATAATAATAATAATAAAATATTTATATTTAAATATACTAGTATTTTTTATAATATAAAACAACAACAACAATAATATTGTTGTTATTATTAAGTGTATATATATATATATATATATATATTTAAAAATATTAGTAATATATTTTATTTTGTATCATATAAATGCTTTTTAACATAATGATAATCAATAATAATAATAATAATAGTAATAATAAAAAAAGTTTATCATAATGAAGTTAAAAAGCATTCATATGATATATTTTGTATTATTTTTATTGATCATAGCAATAATTCATTTATAATACAAAAATATTTTACATTGTATATTATTATTATTGTTAAATATAACAAATATCATATTTACCACAAGCCTGTGGTATCACAGAAAATCTCAGGATGTTTGCCTCATACATTCCACTTTTGAATCTCAGTGATATTAACAGAAAACTTCTGTCGACCATGGAAGGACAAATTGTGTTCCTGTAGTGTCCTGCTGTAATATGCACCTCTCTGTTCAAGCTGTAGTGATTATTAAAGCCGTCATCTCTTTGGTTTACTGCACACTGTTTGGCTGATCTCAGAACAGCTCCTCAGTCCGCTGTGGTGGAGCAGCTGTCGCTGACTGCGTGAGGCAGCTGATCTGAGCCCTGCTGCTGAAGCTGTGATCCCCAGCTCGGGCCCGTGGCTTGTGAGTGCAGATGATGCGGTTCAGTGCCCAGGGGAACATGCTGCTGGAGTCAGCGTCACGACTCAGAACAGCAGCTATGTCACGCTGGGGAGGAAATTCTTCAGTACGCCACATCTGCAGAGAGAGAGGGGGAAGATTGTGTATACTGTCAGTTTAAAGTGATATTGTTCATCTCAAATGCAAACAAACACCCATAACACACACTCTCGCTCTCTCTCTCCACCGCATGTGCAAGGAGAGCTCTGGTTCTGTGCGTAGGTGTTTATTAGTGAAGCATGCATGTGTGCTGCTTTATGCGTGCGTTTCGGCTTTGCACATGAAGCGCTGTATGGTTTCGAGCGGTGTAGATGTAATATGTGCACCGTGTGTTTGCGTGTGTGTGTTCCAGGCTTTCCCAGAGAACACTGCGTTGTGTTAGTCGTGACTGCTAAAAAGCAGTTAGCTGATGACAGGGCTGCGTTGCTAGGCAACCGGTGTCATGAGCGCAGAGGAGCCTCTCGTAGCTGGATGGTGCTATCGGTTTTCTCTACACACACATGCACGCGCACACACTCCCAGCCTACACATACACACATCCCTCTCACCCCACACAAAAACAAACAGAGATGCGCACACATGCACACGCAGATTCACATATTCTCACTCATACACACACACACATTAGACATTGCATAGCAACCTTGATAGAATTGCCAGTGTTTAATTCCAATTTAAGCTTGAGTTGAAGAAGTTTTTGGGGAATAGCAGGGAATTACGGCAGGTGTGCAGGAATCTGCTGAAGGTAAAGAGAACAAACTCAGATTTGGATTTAAGAAAACGTGAGGGTTACAGAGTTTATGTTTGCTTTGAAGGAAGTTCATTACCACAGTATCGTTTCCCCTCAAGGAAGTTCAACCGTAGCCCCACCCAAAGTAGCTTCTCTTTTTGTCATATTAAAATTGAATTCTGTCATGAGAATTGAAGAATGCATTGATAAGTATTCCCAGCAGCACCTTGGTGTAGCCTGACCAAGCCAGTTGTGTGTGTCTGTTTTCCTTCATTCATTCATATATATATATATATATATATATATATGACACACACACACAAACACACAATATGTATATGTATATTAGATAGAAGTATCTGCCATGACGCACAACACATAATTTGGGACAGTTTGTGACATATGGGCACATGCGTCACGCCGATTGTCTTCTAAGAATATGCTCACCTCTGTAAACCGACTGACTTAAATAAAGACAGAACAATGAGTTAGCTGTATACAAAGAGGAGGAGCTCAGAGCAAACTTGCATATGTTAGACGAAACAAGAAAAACCATTAAAAAGAGTTATGACAAGCTCATTTTATCCTTTGGAAACCCAGCAATTTATTATATTAGTTATATTTATTATATTAGTTACATTTATTTGTATTGTATGTTATTATGTATTAATAACATCATTATTATTATTATTACTGTTCAAAGGTTTGGGGTTTGGGGTCAGTATAAAAATCTGTTATGAATGAAGTCTCTTATGTTCACCACAGGTGTGGTTATTTGATCCAAAATACAGCAATAGTAATATAATAGTAATATTGTGAAAATATTAGAATTTAACTGTTTTCTATTTTAATTTCTTTTACAATTTATATATATATATATATATATATATATATATATATATATATACACACACACAACCCGAATTCCGGAAATGTTGGGACATTTTTTAAATTTGAATAAAATGAAATCTAAAAGAATTTCAAATCACATGAGCCAATATTTTATTCACAATAGAACATAGATTACATTTCTTGCTTTTTCAGCCCTTTGTTGCCCCCCTTGCCAACTTTTTTGAGACCTGAAAAACGTCCCAACATTTCTGGAATTCAGGCTGTATATACATACATTTTTTTTAATGAACAGAATGTTTGAAGAACGTTCTTTTTAGAAATCTTTATAATTATAAATTATAAATTACCTATATTTATTTATTAATTTATTTATTTTTTATTTCAGTTTAATGCAGCCTTGCGGAAGTAAAAGTAACAATGTATTTAAAAAAATAAAGTAAATAAAATGAAATTAAATACTGACCCTAACTATTTTACCGGTAGTGTATTTGTTAAATATTAATATTATCTCACTGGCCAAAAACACTTGATATAATTGAAAATCTCATAATGTCCACATTAAGAAAGAACAGTGGAATGAATAGTTTAAAAAGTAAAAAAAAAAAGCTTATGTCTGACTCTGCTAGGAAGGTAAATTGTGTTCCTGTCATATCCAGTCTATCTCTAACGCTGTAGTTTAGAACTTACTGTGTCTTTTCAAGCTGTAGTGATTGTTTAGTGAGCTGAGTGGTCACAACAAGTGCAGCACTACAGTATTGTTACAGTTTATTTGAAAAACTGTTACAGGAAAATCACGAGCATTTTCAGACTTGTAGTGTAATTTTGCTCCCTTTGTTGCTGCTACCAATTAGATACCAAGTTAATGGTTCAGACTGTCCTGTTCGGCCAATTACATGTGAGAAGAGCAAGGTGCTCCAGCATTCTTTGAGTCATAATTACTGTACAGTGTGTTTTAACCCTTAATTTTTTTTTTTCTTTTTTGTTTTTTGACAATGAAAGAAATGAAATAGATTATGATGCATCAAGATTATGACTGATCAAAGTAACACTAGTGGTCAAAATTGTCTGTTTGAAATCTGTTTCTTTTTTAGCATTATAGCCAATCACAGACATGTCCATTGAAAACATCAATGCAAAAAACAAACAAACAAAAATTGTTTTTTGAATTGTGGGGATGTTCCATAGGCATATTGGTTTTTATACCGTACAAACTGTATTTTTTATTGCCCTACACCAACCCTACACCTAAACCTACCCCTTACAGGAAACTTTGTGCATTTTTACTTTCTCAAAAAAACTCATTTTGTGTGATTTATAAGCCTTTTGAAATATGGGAACATGGGGAAATGTCCTCATAAATCACCTTCTCCTTGTAATACCTATGTCATATCCATGTCATTATACAAATTTGTGATGAACAATATCACATGACATATCACACCGTGTCATTATTTGATTAACAAAAATAAAGCCAAGATGGAAAAGTCATGTGTGACAAAGTTAAGACACCCTATTATTCAGTTGCCTTAGATAGTAACTTGAAGTAATCATTTTCTGTATGACTTTAGCAGTCTCTCACATCGTTCTGGAACAATTTTGGCCTTCTCTTCTTTACAACGTTGCTCCAGTTTATTGAGGTTTATTGTTCTAGAAGACTTATGGTTTGTTCAGATGCAACTTTGCAAACCTAAACCGTGCCGCCATGCATTTTTAGATAGAAGAAGCTTTTTTCTGGCAAGCCTTCCAAAAATGCCCTACTTGTCCCATATTCTTCTAATTGTACTGTCATGAATTTTATCATTTAACATGTTAACTGAGGCCTGTGGAGCCTGCGGTGAAGTTCTTGGGTTGTCTGCCATTTCTCTGAGCATTACATGGTCTGATCTTGGGGTGAATTTGCTGGGATGTCCACTCCTGGGAGGATTGGTGTCTGTTTTGAATGTCTTCCACTTGTGAATAATCTACCTCACTGTAGAATGATGGACTTCAGATTGTTTGGAAATGGCCTTATTACTCTTCCCAGATTGATGGCAGCAACAATTGCTTCTCTAAGATCACTGCTGATGTCTTACCTCCTTGACATTGTGTTAACACACACCTGAAGGCTCCAGACCAGCAAACTGCTAAAACTTCTGCTTTTATAGAGGTGCCCACATTTGCTGATGATCAGTTAATCAAAGGGATTTGATTAGCAGCGCCTGACTGCTACTTACCCTCTTAATTCTTGTTAACAGTAAGGGTGTCCTAATTTTGTCACCCATGGCTTTTCCATTTTGGCTTTATTTTTGTTAAATAAACAATGACACGGTGCAATGTGTCATTTGTTGTTGTTCATTTGAGGTTTTATTTTCCAAATTTTAATACTTGGAAAGAACCAGGTCTTAAAATTTTTATTATGTCCTAACAAGGAAAACCATGGAATTTAATTGGGTGTCCTACCTTTTTCACATGACTATATATATATGTATGTGTGTGTGTGTATGTATGTATATATACAACCCGAATTCCGGAAATGTTGGGACGTTTTTTAAATTTGAATAAAATGAAAACTAAAAGACTTTCAAATCACATGAGCCAATATTTTATTCACAATAGAGCATAGAGAACATAACAAATGTTTAAACGGAGAAATCCGTTTAGAAGGAATACTTCCAGAAACCACTGTCGGTAAACACAATACGCCGTGCCATCTAAGATGCCAACTAAAGCTCTATCAGGCAAAAAGGAAGCCATATGTGAACATGGTCCAGAAGTGCTGTCGTGTCCTGTGGGCCAAGGCTCATTTAAAATTGACTGTTTCAAAGTTGGAAAAGTGTTCTATGGTTAGACGAGTCCAAATTTGACATTCTTGTCGGAAATCATGGACGCCGTGTCCTCCGGGCTAAAGAGGAGGGAGACCTTCCAGCGTGTCATCAGCGTTCAGTTCAAAAGCTAGCATATCAGCATGGTATGGGGGTGCATAAGTGCATACGGTATGGGCAACTTGCATGTTTTGGAAGGCACTATGAATGCTGAAAGGTATATAAAGGTTTATAGCATCATATGCTCTCCTCCAGAGGACGTCTATATAAGGGAAGGCCTTGTGTATTTCAGCAGGACAATGCAAAACCACATACTGCAGCTATTACAACAGAATGGCTTCGTAGTAGAAAAGTCCGGGTGCTGAATTGGCCTGCCTGCAGTCCAGATCTTTCAGCTATAGAGAACATTTGGCGCATCATTAAACAAAAAATGTGAAACGTGACCACGAACTCTTCAGCAGCTGGAAACCTATATCAGGCAAGAATGGGACCAAATTCCAACACCAAAACTCCAGAAACTCATAAACTCGATGCCCAGACGTCTTCAAACTGTTTTGAAAAGAAGAGGAGATGCTACACCATGGTAAACATACCCCCGTCCCAACTATTCTGAGACCTGTAGCAGGCATCAAATTTGAAATGAGCTCATTTTGTGTATAAAACTGTAAAATTTTTGAGTTTAAACATCTGTTATGTTATCTGTGTTCTATTGTGAATAAAATATTGGCTCACGTGATTTGAAATTCTTTTAGTTTTCATTTTATTCAAATAAAAAAAAAAATGTCCCAACAGTTCCGGAATTCGGGTTGTATATATATATATTTGCATTTATGTGTTCATACATTTATGAAATGCTTTGATTTACTTTTAAAAAAGTAATTTGGAAAGAGTTTTCAGCTTGGTTTGGATGTGTAGCTGCATAAAAATGGCACGGAATCTCACCCCACAAAAAGTATTTGAATGTAAATTATAAAAACTATGAATGTAAGTGATCTTTTCTCTTTCCCTCAGGAGTACATTGTGTCGCTGATCAGTCCTGTGCATAAGCACCGTGAGCGTTTGACTCTTTGGCTGCAGCGGCGACTGCATGCCCTGCGTGCAGCTATTGAGTATGAGAGCTGTGCTGTGGTGCAGGTGAGGGACCATGCACTGGAGCTTCAGGGAGGTCATGCGCAGGTAACAGCTGCATGCGCTATGCTGCAGCGCCTGAAGATGGAGCACCGCGGCTGCCGCGAACCCCAGCCCTTGCCTGCTGCCGCCGGCCACGACTCTCCAGAAGAAGAGGAGGAGGAGGATGAAGACGCCGGGGAAGATGGGAGCAGTTCTGAGAGTGATGAAGAGGCGCGGTCACGGAGTGGGAGTTCTGGAGGCGCTGTCAGCGCGGCGGGGTCAGGAGAAGGAGCGACCGGAAGGAGGCAGGACGCACTCATAGCAAACAAACCTCACCGGCAGCTGTGCCGCTCATCCTGTTTGGACCGCCCCAGCTTCAGTCAGAGCAGCACCTTACAGGAGTTACGCGCAGATGACACCCAGAGAGCCCAAATGCCCTTGCGTCAAACCAGCGATCGAGATTACCAAACCAAAATTGACTTTGCTCTGAAACTGGGCTACTCCGGAGAGCAGGTGGAGTCTGTACTGAGTAAACTGGGGTCCAGCGCACTAATCAATGATGTATTGGCCGAGCTGGTACGGCTAGGGAATAAAGGAGATCCAGAGAGCCAGACAGCAGTGGGCACTGCCGGTTTAACACCACGGGCGGTGGGAGCCAAAGAAGCCGTCAGCCCCGAAGCATCGCTGGAGGAAGACACATCAGACACGTATGACAACCTCCGACCGATTGTGATTGATGGATCCAATGTTGCCATGAGGTAAATTCTAATGAGAACCAAACTCTTTCCACTTATATTGTAACGCTCGGCCTATGGCCGTGGGTATACACAACTAACGATTGTTCTGAAGCCTCGTAAGTGTTGGTTAAACTGATGGTGGATAAAAAGAAAAAAATTCCTATATCCGGAATCCTAGATCAGCTGATCTCCTTACGTCACGGGGAATTCCAGGTACATCACGGAGAGATTATCGCGGGATAAAATGGGAACTCAACCACAAGAGCAGGGCAAAAGAACTCAGGGTAATACTAATATAAAAACAGCTGACATGCATAAATCCTCATGCTAATAAGCAGCCTTATAAATGTACCCATATTATGTGGCTATGCTACAATATTGTTTAAAAACATACAATTTCTGTAATTGCTGACAAGGCCTACATGTTTTGAGCAGTGTTGGGAGTAACGCGTTACAAAAGTAATGCATTACAGTAACGGATTACTTTTTGCTGTAACGCAGTAGTGTAAGGCATTACTAATCAATTTTCAGTAATATTTTACTCGGTACATGTTCAGTAACTCTTGCGTTACAACACACTTTTAGCCCAAAATTTAATTTTTTAAAAAATTTAATTTAAAGTCGGGCTCCCGACTTTTTTATGTCTCTGCCGGGCCTCAGGCCAATATTCACGTCATAGTTCAGACGCGGGCCGGTCCTCGGGCCTGTTTTAGGCTTCTCCTTATCTTTATATTTTAGACATCCATCAATTATTGATGAAAAAAAATTGCCGCGCTGGTGGAAACAACATGAGTCTGTGCTGCCGCGACTGTCAAGAGCGGCTCGACGGTGTTTAGTGTCCCGCAGCAGCAGCGAGCCGTCAACACAGCTGAAGAGTTCTGCTTCAAATACACGCAATAAAGCTTGCCGGGGGAAGTAAGGATTCGCCATCTCCTCATTAGACGTGCCTTTAGAGAGAAGTGCATCTTCACGGATAACGATTATATTAAAGAGTTTTTGTTTTCGTTTTTATTTATTTCGTTAAGTAGTAATTTAAAGCTTTCTATAAATATATCTATCATGTCTGTGAGGCATGTATTCGTTGTCTTTCGGTTCATTTTTGTGAAGCGCTCCTGTTCAAGATAAAAGCACGACGTTTTGTTGATATTGTGAGTGCACACAAATAAAAGTAGACCCTTTACAGTTCCGAATGATGTATTACTCTTACCTTTATGAGCAAAAATTACGGCGTAAGTTGTTTCCATTGAAAAAAATTGCAATTGATTGCGCTGGTGCCTCCATGTCCTGCGCTTTAGCTTCCACTCTCCGCACAAACTACTGGATGCAGCGCACATTTATCTAGGTTTAACGTTTAAACATTGTTATATGCTTGAACTGTTTTAGTATATCTGTAGATTTTATTTTAGGCAAGTCTTGATGATTTGAGAAGGCTAAACTGATCAAACATAATGATAAGCCTGCGGTCTGCCGCTGCCCGCTTGGTCATTACTTTAAGAAAGGAAAAAACTTTAATGAACAAAAAATGCTCCAAACGTTTTTCTAAATGAACTTAATAAAAAACCTAAACGAAATATAAACACTTTGCCATTACATACAAAACTGAACTATTTTAATAGCTGAAACATGAGCCGTTTTGGGGTGGGGTGGGGTGGGGTGGGGTGGGGTGGTGAGTGAGACGGGCTCAGGTCGGTAATTCTGATAAACTGTCGGACACGGGCCAGGCTAGGGCCTGGCTAGAGCCTAAATCTGAGGGCCGTGCAGGGCTCCAGTACATTTTGTCATTT
Organism: Tor tambroides; assembly: GCA_021397915.2. NCBI lineage: Eukaryota > Metazoa > Chordata > Actinopteri > Cypriniformes > Cyprinidae > Tor > Tor tambroides. The sequence goes on from JAFVLL020006791.1 coordinate 184,249, forward strand.
TAGAATGTTAAGTTCTACTTCTGTACTTATTTTGGTGAAAGTAACTCAAAAGTAATACAGGAGTCATGTAACGCATTACAATTCTGAGACAGTAATATTGTAATGTAAGGAATTACTTTTAAATAACAGTAATAAGTAATCTATAATGTATTACAGTTTGGAAGTAACTTGCACAACACTGGTTTTGAGCATGCATGTTTTGAGCCTAGCAGTCAAACTTAACTTGAGACACTGTTTGCAACCCATTTTACCCTATAATCCAATATATTTCAAAGCTAAAAATGTCACGCGGAACTTAATTTTATATTACATCATGTGTTGTTTGGATTTTGAAAAGTAGTTGGAGGGAAGAATGCTAGAGTTTAGAGCAAGTTGTTTTAGAGGCAGAGAAATGTATTATATATTACAAATAATATGAGAAACATTTTCTGCTGAAAAGTGCACAAGAATGTTCATTTAGAAAGTAAAAGATTCAATTTAAGGGACGTTAAAGGGATATTAAAATTCTGGCTAAATAATTACTATTCTGAAAATTCTAAGTGATTAAAAAATAAAACACTAGAAGCTAAAATCAGTCATTTTAAATGCTAAAAGTGAATTTAGGCATCACAACATTATAATGTACAGTGTGAAAACTGGATGTTCATTTTCATATTTGATAAAGATTACATTTAACAGTGTTGTTAAATTATTAACATTTTTGGAATTCCCCTTTATGTGAGCGTTAGAGGATGAAAAATAGAAGAAATGAAGCATGCACAATTAGATAACAAACAACGAACATCGATACCAATAAATTAGAAAATTATATTGGGTCATAACCGATTTGGTGCGATATACTGTGCATCTCAAGTCAGTTTTGATTTCATGGTGACTTTAAGGGGTCGTCGGATGCCCATTTTCCACAAGTTTATATGATTCATTAGGGTCTTAATGAAAAGTCTATAACATACTTTGGTTAAAATTTCTCAATGGTAGTGTAAAACAACACCCCTTTTACCTTGTAAAAATCAGCTCTGCAGAAATCAGCCGAAATTGCATGTTGCTTTAAATGATAATAACCTCTGCTGACCCCACCCCTCTCATCTGTGGCAAGACTTGGTTTGATTATTTAAATGTATGGGCTTGAACAGCGTGAAACATTTGTAACATTTGCGATGTAACATTTGCCTGCTGGTGCTAACCCATTATTTCTCTTATAAAAAAGCTTTGTACCTCACTTGTGTCATAATACTCACATTAAAATGTTTCATGTGAGCAGCAGTGTGTTTTCCGTAGCACTGCTGGAGGAAGAAGTTCACTGAACGCACGGCTCAGTCACACGCGCGTATGGGATCATTTTAATGTCAATTGCAAACATTGCGATTGTGTCTTAAAATACAACAATGAGCACCTTGAATCCAGTTAAAGAGGCGCGCACTCTGTGTTTTATCAAATGATCATAATCACTTCTCTTCATTTTATGGTCCTGCTCCTAGCCTTTTATTCAGACTAAAACCCCCTTTCATTCGGTTGAGGAAGCTGGCGTTGAGTGGCATTTGCAGATCCTGTCATGCCGGAGAATATGCCACTGCAATAGACGCTTTTTTCAGTATTATGGTTAAAGATTAATCGATTAATTGATCGTTAATTTAAATGTCGATCGATCACGTAAACGGTGGAAAATTGACATCCCTAGTACACACACTGCCAACACACATTCATGTTCAAACAACATGTAAAAGTGAATTTAGCCTCCGATGACCCCTTTAAAGGCTCTGGACTGATAACATGTTGATGAGAGAATTAGTCAGAACCTGGGGAACTGTGAATTAGAGAGTCATCAGATTCTCACTATTGTTGTTTACTTCTGGAATTTACGCTGTTGCAGGAAGTCTTTTGATGAAATGATCTTGATGTTCCTGTTCTGAAATGCTCTTAGTATTGAGAAACGTCCAATCAGTGAGAGAACTGTGTGTGTGCATGTGTGTAATTTGATGTTGGTAATATTATTTTGTAGCCATGGAAACAAAGAGGTGTTCTCATGCCTGGGCATTCAACTGGCTGTTGATTGGTTCCTGGAGAAGGGCCACAAAGACATCACAGTTTTCGTCCCAGCATGGAGGAAAGAACAGTCAAGACCTGATGCACCAATCAAAGGTACCACAAAAAATGAAAAAAAAAAAAAACCCTTCAGAAAATGATGTTTCTATGATGAGTTAACACCAAGAAGTGCAAGTGAGTGTGTATCCAGTTAGTCTAAAAATCTGAGACCACCAGTTAAAATGCTTCTGTCTAATTTCTTTTCTAATTTAATGTATATATTTTAAAATATTACACCTTGAGTGAAAAGTTGCATTAAAAATGAATTTATTAGTATTCATCCTTTTGCTTTAATAAAATCAGCTCTCAAGCTGCATGAACTCCACAAGTTTGTGTAAAACCTGGTGAATCATGTCGTTCTCAAATGTGATCTGAGAATGATCCAAACAACATCTTGTGCTTCAGTCCAGACAAACAAAATTTTTTTTTTTCTGTTTTACAAAGTTCACATGATCTGTCACAGATTTATGTCTTTGATTATTGACCTAGAAATGTTCTTAATCGTCATAATGTTTCTTTATTTAAAAATGTTTAAAATCCCAAAATGTTCTATTTATTTTCTGGCTTAAAATAGGTTAGACTTTTGACCCATACTGTATTTTGTTAGATACAGTGGATATTTTTTCCATGAAGAGCCGTTTTTATTTGCCTCTATGAACTTCTCTGAGGAGCTGCCATGTGTCCAGTGAGATCGTCCATCTGTGCTGTGATGTTTATACAAGTTTGCGTATGTCTGTGCATGAGGTCACAGGAAGTGATGATGTGTGATGTCACCCTCATCCTCAGATCAGGAGATCCTACGGAAATTGGAGAAGGAAAAGATCCTCGTCTTCACACCGTCTCGCAGAGTCCAAGGCCGACGAGTGGTTTGCTACGACGACCGTTTTATCGTCAAGCTGGCCTGCGATTCAGACGGGATCATCGTGTCCAATGACAACTACCGAGACTTGCAGAATGAGAAACCAGAGTGGAAGAAATTTATTGAGGAACGACTCCTCATGTACAGCTTCGTCAACGACAAGTATGCTCGCACA